>APFE030821760.1:113622-145399 GCA_000404065.3 Pinus taeda
TTTTATTAAACAAATAAAAAAATTAAAATAAAATAAAACATTAAAGTTTAAAACATATCTACCCTTTTTAAAGATATATATACTCATACCTTCACCTCACCTTACACGTAACAAATAAATCTTTCGAATAAAATCTGAGGATGGCGGTGGAAGAAGGCGGTGACCGCCTAGGCAAGTACATATCCCAGGCATGTAGAGGAGAAGGGAAAGAGGATTTTGCTGGAAGAGGAGGACGGAAATGAAAATTTAGATATCTGAACTAGAGCTGGGATTCCATTATTCTTGAAGGTTTTGGGCACGGGGGACCAAAATACTCAAATTGGGAAGTATTTTGGAGATGAGTACCAAGGTTGTGCTCAACTTGGTTGGGTGGTTTCAGTCATTTGGTAACAAGAGAAAAATTGGGAACAAGGATCGTCTGGGATCGACATCAAATTCAAAGAAAAACAAACAGTGGGAGCAACGATCACGACAGAGCAAAGAGGTTGGTATTCAATAGAAAAATTGTTAAAATTTTGTATTTAACTTGACATATACTGGTATTTGTGAGCTAAATTTTGATTAAACTCTGTTAAATTCATTAAATTTAGGGAATTTTAGGGCCTTACACCCACTTTGCAACCAACTCAGGAATTGCGCAGAGATGTCCTGTCTAGGCCTTCTTCCCCGCTCTGCAACCAGCTCAAGAATTGTGCAGAGTTGTCTTGTTGTTCCCTTCCTTCCCGAGCTGCAACCAGCTCAGAGACTACACAGAACTGTCCAAGCCCAGACTCTCTCAGGATTGTGCAGTTTTGACCAACAGCTCCTGTAGCTCGACTTTGTGCTCCTCCGGAAAACTGCGCAGATTTTTCTGCCAATGCCTCCTCTTGCCCGCATTGTCTTCCCCGGAGAAATTACGCAGATCCCAACTAGATGACCTGCCCAGTGCTCCCTTGGAAAATTGCACAGATTGACCCAGCAACTCCCTGAAACCTTGCTTGGCCTTCCTCCCAGAAATTGCGAAGTTCTGCCTCCCCACTGGATTTTGCCTTGCAAATGTCATTGTTTTCCTGGGTTGCGAAAATCTGTCTCCCAGTGACATCTGCGCAGATTTTCCCGATGGTGCTCCATAGCCTCGCAACCCGGCCTATGTTGTGCTCTCGCAGCCTTAATGCCTTTTCCCTCTACCAGTCACCTGCACCAAAATGGAAGACAATGCATCATGATAGACTAGGAGATTTTTGGATTTGATGTCATCTCGTCATGAGTGATTGCAAGAACAACTACACCGATGAAACATGGTGCAGCGACGTACGAGATGGAGAAGAGGCGCATGCAAGAAGACTTGCTCGCAATCAAATGAACACATGAAGCACATCGAGCAAGCGAGTGAAAGGGGCACATTCACATGCACCATCAAGCAAAAACCAAAACAATCGAAGACCCTACACACTTTGCCATGCAGAGGTGAAGACATGTTACACCAAGAGCATATAAATACTCAGCAGCACAGTAGCTCGACACAGATACCACAGTCAGGCAGTACATGTCAGCAATGTCATGTCGAGTTGTGTCATGAGTTGTCTCGGCCACATCACTACTATGGGCCATACTTATTGTAATCAATGTAATGTAAAGTGGAAGTCCAAGAGACTCACATATGAAGTCGAAGAGTCATGTAAAGTCGAGAAGTCATAGGAAGTCAAACAGTCATGAGGGAAGTCGAAGAGTCACAAGTCAGTTATACCCCCTTGGCTATATATACCCCTCATTGTATGAGCAAAGGACTTTTCCCCTTAGCTCCTCCCGCATAGCCTTGAGAGTTTGTAGTTTGTTCTTTGAGGAGCGAGCAGTGGCTACAACGTCCCACTACTGGGACTATTGATGTATGGTGTACAGATGTGTCTTGGATCTTTGCTTAATTCAAAAGCTTGTCTTAGGCCAGCACGTTTTCACACATGTTTTGTATCCGTTTGTAAGACTATTATTTAAACGTTTGTAATGCATGTTTGCTTAACCTGTACTAAGATAGTTGAACTACTTTGGCTATTTTAATAATCATATTGTTGAAGATGTGTTGTATTTTTTATCATTGTTGTCCCATCCATGTGGACTACTCCGTCAGACATTAGACAGGCCATCTTTGTGTTTTCTCGGTTTTAATGACCGTCACCCTCATGTGGACTACTTTATTGAACAATGTACGTGTTTTCCTTTGAACTTTGGTTTTCATGACTACCGCATCCGCTGTGGACTATTCTGCTGGATGTTGGACAGACCCTTGTTGTTGTTCGCGTGTGTTTCTACTTGAGTTGGGACTATTCCCTCTCATCAAGAGGTTCACTTTACTTTCCTCCTTTTGACAATAAGAGAACCCGGAAATAGAGTTACATTACGCACTCACCAGGCATACTCACCTCGCTTTTTTGAAGTTACAAGCATAACACTCTCATGTGTTGAACAACAAGAGCTAAGGCAAATCTTTAAGATAATGGCAATCGGACCATCGTACCAGATGGGACTCCTACACCAAACGGTGTGAGATCTAGTTGGGACTTCATACCGGGGAGATCCCTTTTGTTGGCAGGTCCAACACCATAAAAAAACTGGCGCTAGAAGGAGGGCCAGATGACAAGCTGAGCTCGTTGCATCTAATTTGAATCTCTTATCTAAAATGGCTCATCCATCAATCGTACTCCCAGGGTGTTTCTCCAATTTTTCCCTTCATCAAATTTCACTCCCCAATGAGCTTCTCATTCACTTGTCCCAGTTAAAGTTTGATGGTGAGGACAAAACATCCATATCCAAGCACATTTATGATTTTCTTCAACTTTTCCAACCTTATGAAATCGATAATGAAGAGTCTTGTGTGCTTTTCTTCCTCACCCTTGAAGGTCATGCTAATCGGTGGTGTCATACCTTGTTGTTGATTTGGGGTAGCATCGGATGTGATCTAAACCTAAAATTTTGCAGGGAGGCTTGGGCACAAGTATTCCAAAGAACCCACAGAGCGTTTTGGGAAATTCCACCCAAAAGTGATTTTATTAAAATAATTCATATTTTTAATGGGGTTCCTAAGTCTAAATTTAGGAAAATTAAAATATTAATGGGTATTAATCTAATGAGAGGTGAGTCTACTAGAAAAAGCCACGGATCAAGCCAAAATGATATGAGCCTTTGATTAAGATGTAATCTAGGTTGTTGGTTGTCCAACCAGAAGATATAAGAAGGAGCTTGAGGGTCATTTAAAAAATACACAGAGAGATAGAGAAAATCGATTTTCTGAAGTGAGAAGTTCTCCGAAGGAAAAATCAATTGAGGAGATCTATTGCAGTTGAGGGGCAGGGATAGCAACTTCTGTTGAGAGAGATTCTTAGTCAGAGATACATCAGCAGAGAGAGGCAGTGAGTGATCTAGAATCCTTGACGTTGGGCTAACGCAGACATTGCACAGAGGCAGCCAGAAAAGTCAGGGGGCAGTTAGTTTGGGGTTGGATCAGTCAGGATTTCTCAGTAATTGTGTGAGGTAAAACTCACAAAGTTTCTGCCAACATTTCTCTCTGTAACTGAATAACCCTGTAAGGTATTCAGTGATGTATTCAAATTTTGCTATTGCTTAATAATAATAAACCCTCTAAGTTGTTGCACCGGTTTTCCCACATTGGGTTTTCCCGGGGACATTTGTCCAAAAATAACTGTCCTATGTGTTTCTATTTTCCTTGCTCAGTTTCTATGTTTCAAAATCATATTTATTTGGTGTAGGCTGCTTCAGTAATTTACTTCAATGTTTCAAGAAGAAATCTGAAGAAATCTGAAATAAGCTTGTAACATAATTTACAATCTAGGTGAAATAGATTCAGCTGGTTGCAGTAGGATTCCTGAGATTGTTAGGTTTAGGAATTTTCACGCTTGCCACTTGCTTCTGTCCATTCCCTTCGCCCTTTCCTCAAGGAGCTCCATCAAGCCTTTGGTAAGTATAACTACCAAGATGTTTGTGGAAGAATCAAGCTATTAAGAATGGAGCCTAACAAATCAGTTGAGAAATTTTCTGATCATTTCCTTCACCTTTGCTATGAAATTTCGGAAGAAGATTTGAACTGGGATTTCTTGAAACAAGAGTTCGAGTGCTTGGTTCATGTCTCTTCATATGGTGAACCTGAACCTCCCGATTTTTCTGCTTCCCCAACTCTTTCGGATCATGAGGCACCTCAGATTGTAGAGGAGGAGCCCAACACCTTGTTTGTTTCTTGTCCTCCTCCTTTTCCGGTCCCAATGTGGGTGCCCCCTCGCAGTGATTGCAAAGCTGAGGAATCTACGCAGCATGTCCCCAACCCATCTTCTTATTTGTCTCCCACTTCCATGGAGGAAGTTCCAAAATGGCTCAGAAAGCCTATAGCCAAGACTCACTCCATTCCGCAAGAGGACATCACCATTCACAACTCAAGTCTCGAAGTTGATCTGCCTCTCTGCCATTCTCCATCATCACAAGCCATGACTCCTTGTAACATGATTCGCTTGATCAGTCTATTTCACCATCCAGCTATGCACATTCTCTCAATTCCCAAGTTGCTGGCTCAAATTGCGATCATGCGCAAGGTAGCCACATTACATTAGCAGAGGAGCAGAAAGGTGAAGACTATCAATTCCCCCTCTTTGATTCAAAATTGTCTGCATCAAAACAATTGGCTTCCATTCTCTAACAATTCTCAATTTGCTAATCTCGGTGAAACATCTTGTATAATTAATTCTTTCGATCAACCACTAGTCTTGCGCAGTCATCACTCCCATGCTTCCATATGTCATGAAAAACGCCCAAGAACATCATGTGATCTTTTGTTTTATCATGAATACTCTAACTCAGATCCAGAATTTCCTCCGGTCAAAGAAGATATTGACATCGAAACTTCCTCTTCTCCTCACTTGCCTATGTGTCCTACCATTCGTAACGCATCCTCATACGTCGGAGATACTCCATGTTCTCTCACTTCTTCATCCAATGAGTTATCTCCTCAATTGACACAAGGCAATGAGGTTATCCATGATGAAGTTGAAAACAGTTTAATCATAAAGTGTACTTCCCATTCCCCGCCATCTCTTCTCTTGCATGAAGACAACTCTTCAAGTTAGCTTGCTAAAGCTGAAAAATCTAGTGCAACTTGTGACAGAGATAGCTGCCATCTTGAGAGCAATTCTGAAATCAGCGACAACAACCACCCTCAAGCCGTGCATGATCTGGTTCAAGCTTCAAAATATGATTCTGCAATTCTGGAAAGTTCTGGGACGTGCCAGGGAGTCGAGGCACTTCAATGTCTGTTGATGGTTATGTTAGGACCTCGCGACTTTGGTAAGCCCCAAGAACTCAATCAGATCTAGTTCCTCACACACAATCCGTCTATCTGCATGGTTGCACTCGATATGAGTTCATGTGTAAAAAATGTGTGGTATTCCGAATGTGACCTCTCAAATTTTCAAAATTTCACTTATGATCAAATTCCTAAATCTGTCATAGCGCATTTGTCTTCATGCACATCTCTTGCATCAAACTCGAGATGGGAATGTCCATCCCTCATGAAATCATGGAATTATGAAGTTGATCATCTCAAATATTGTCTTTGCCTGCAATCATAGTTATCGGATTTTCTGTCTCATGATCAACTCCTCAATGTCCTTGCGAATCTTGTACTTCAAATCTGCTCGCTTATCACACCAACAATTCTCCTATGTGATGATGAGCGCACAAGCTATCATGTGAATCAAGTTCCTTTGATTTCACCATGCCCCAACTGGTTTCACGCATTCACAGTGCTGGCATCCTTTTTACATTCCTCTGATGACCATGATGCCTGCACAATTTTTCACCAGTTGCAAGGTGGTAGTCCGTCATGTCTAGCTCACAACGAACTTGGTTCAATTGTTCAACGCATTCACAAGATTGTTCAGATGATTTTTTCTTTGCTCATTGCAAATTGGGAATTTGTTGTCTCAACAAACTCATTTGATTATTCCCCCATCTCGGGTGAATGTGATGTAGCTCATCATTTTCCCAATAATGCATTCAATGAAAGTTACTTCGTACTCTCCAATCTTCACTATTTAGCATCTTTCTCCTCACACTTCCATCAAGCAAGTGAGGCACTTCAAACTGCGTTGATGGTTATGGCAGGTACTCACTATCTTGGTATGACTGATGAGAATGATCAAATTTATTTTTTTGTACAAGATTCCCCTTGTGATCCCATCTCTCCAATCAGAAAGCCATATTTTCACTAGTCACGAGATCTTCCAAACAACCATTATGAATTTCACGATCCAACCGTTCAATGGCTGGAACAATCTTACTTGGCGACCCATGTTGCAAGCAACAAGCTTCAATCCTTACTCGCGCTCGCTAACAAGCTCGTTGCAGATAAACACACACTCGCAAGAGGCTTCCAAGGTTTGTTGAATAATAGTATCCACCTAAAAGGTAAGCATGTGTATTTGGCGGTTGTGACACATTCTTCTACCCATAGGGAAGACCTTCCTTTTCGTGTGCAAGATTGTCAAGATTTTGTATTTTCTATTACACACTATTTGTTATCTATTTTAACCGCTTGTATCTTTGTGGTTGTAGGTTGGGAACGACTACGGTGCCTTCACTGGAAATCTCATGTCACATAATCCCGACTGCCTAGCTGTTAGGATGGGAGTAGGATTCGCTGCATCTTAGTTTTCATTCCTTGCATTCATAGTCCCTCATGATTTTCTTATTTTCGTTATGTTTGCTTTAGCCATTTTGCTTTCTTGTCTTCTAGTTTTGTTTACTTGTTGTGTACTCATTTCCTTGTCTTGTTTTTCCCTTTCGTCTTGAGCTTTCCTTTTGTTTTTGTTACGTGAATAAGTGTTGTCCAATACTGTGTTCTAGCTTTTAAATAAGTATGTGGCTGAATTTAAAGAGTTTTGTGACACTACAGCACTTGGCCAGTCTTGTGTCCGTCTTTTTTTGTGCTTGATTGTAACTTTTGGCTAATGAAGCTTGGACGGAAAATACGAACCGTTTGTAAGGGAAGTTATGGTCAAACCATGAACCTATGTCCAAATTGGAAAACCCCATGCCTGTATTCAATGTTCTGCTTTGTGTGTTCAAGCTTAATCCAACAAGTAGAAACAAAGGAGGGGAAAAATCTGTTGATTTTTGGTAGCATCGAATGTACTCTAGCCATGAAAATTGGTGGAGAGGCTAAGGCACATGAGATCTCCAAGACCCAGAAATTGTTTGGGGAAATTCCACCTAGAGATATTAAAATAATTAATATTTTTAATGGAGTTCCTAAGTCTAAACTTAGGAAAATTAAAATATTAATGTGTATTAATATAAAATGGGGGAGAAAGTTCCAAATGATGAGGATCAAGCCAAATCTAATCTTAGCCCTTGATTAGGGACTTAATCTCATCTGTTGACTCGTCAACAAGAAAAGTATAAGAGGAGGCTTGAGGGTCAGTTGGAGACACACCAAGTTGATCAGTCAATTTGATTTTCAGGGGCAGGGTTTGCTGAAAGAATTGAACTAGTGATTTGTTGCAGCAAGGGTCAGTTCGGTAGAAGGCCGAGAATACATATCAGAGAGGCAGAGAAGGTGTCGAAGAGACAACGCAAAGCCTAGGAAGGTTGACGCAAAGGCAGCCAGAACTGACGCAAAGGCTGAGGAGGCTAGCGCAAAAGACACAAAGGACCAAGAGGCTGAAGTAGAGGGCCAAGAGGCTGACGCAGAGGCAGTAAAGGCTGTGCAGTGGGCTGTAGAGTTGAGGCTGGCTAGAAAAATGCAGAGCTGAGAAATTTTTCGTGGGGAAGATTTGAGAGGTGAGAGGCAGACATAGAGCAGAAGAGGGTGACGCAGTTCTAGAGAGAAGCTTGGAGCAGCTTTCGCTGTCCAGCTAAGGAACTGTCGAAGTTACTTTGGGATCAATCATTCGGTCGCTGATAAGCCAGAATATCTATCTCTAAAGAGAGGTACTTCTGCCAAAGAAAATCTCTGAAGGGTGAGCCATTTCTAGCACCCTAGTTGTATTCAGAAACTGCATAATAATAAAACCCTCATATCTGCTGCATCGGTTTTCTCGCATTGGGTCTTTCCAAAGACGATTGTCCAAAAATAACGGTGTCCCTTGTGTGATTGTCTCAGTTATTTAAGTTGTTCATCTGTATATGTGTGAAAATTGCATTTGTGTTTATTTTGGTATTTATATTAATAAATAACTTGTTAATGGAATGAACAAGTTGGAGATAATAAACCAGATAATGCAGTGGGGATTTCTAATGTGTCAAACTTAGAAATTTCTACATGGTATCAAAGGATTGCAGATCACAGGAGGACTGAAGAAACCAACAAAAATATGAAATTTGCAGCAATAGCAACTGTCCCGAGAGATAGCTCTGTTCCATAGCAGAAGCAACTAGAGAAGAAGTGAAGCAGAGCCTGCATCAACATTTTGAGCCAGGAGGAGGGTCAGTGCAAAGGCAAAGAGGGGCATATCAGACCTATGCAGTGCCCAGTGATCTTTCTCAGCGAGGAAGGATCGATGTTGTGACCATGAGGAGCAGATTCAGCGTTTGTCGGGAATGCGCAGAGCCTGAAATGCTCAGTTTCTTCAGTTGTCGAGGCTTGGGGAGTTGTGGACAAATTGTGATTTAAGGAGCTGGTGGGACGTTGTTTCTGTCGATACAAAACAGTGTCTAAGGAGACGGAACCAAGGTAGAGGGAGTCACTACCTCAACAGATTTCTAGCCAAGGAATCTAGATTCGAGTTGCAGTTACGAGGATTGGAGAGGAGTGATTCGACAACTAGCCAGAGAATTTCTAGGAGGGAAATCAAGACTTAGGGATATTTCCAAGAGGGGAGTAGAGACTCAGAGGGAGTCCAGAAGAGGCGCTGAAATGGCAGTGAACGGACTGAGGGATCAGGACAAGTTGGACGAGGCTTCCAACTTTGTCATCTAGAAGGCCAAGATCCTGCCAGTCTTGGATCGACATTGCATTAAGGACTTTTCCTTGAAAACCGTGGCTATCCCAGTTGACCCAACTGAGAATGAAAAGTATGAGGATGCAATGGCGAGGGCGAAGTACATGATCCTTGACAGGGTCAAAGATCATGTCATACCACATATTGTTGAGAAGAACACAGCAAAGGAGATGTGGGACACTTTGATGACCTTATATCAGGGTACTTCCGTGCAGCAGAAGATGCGATTGGAGAATCAGCGGTGGTCATATCAGATGCATAAGGGAGAGCAGATAGATCCATTCCTTCTCAAGTTGTAGGAGATTCGCGACCAGCTTACTTCCGTGGGGTCTACATCGGATCCAGAGTTTATGGTCAAGACTACCCTGAATGCAATCTTCGAGGAGTGGGAGACATTTGTCCAAAGTATTTTGGGTAGGGCTACTCTTCCCGGTTGGGAAGAAATGTGGGCAACTCTTCGATAGGAAGAGATCAAGAGGATGACCAAGGCGGGGAGTAGTGGTAAGGGAGCTCGAGTCAAGAAATATGAACTGTTCGACAGGAAGAGATCAGGAGGATGACCAAGGCGAGGAGTAGTGGTAAGGGAGCTCGAGTCAAGAAATAGGAGGAGGATGCGCCTTTAGCATATGTGGGACAACAAGGGAAGAGGAAAAAGGGCATCTCCAAGGTTAAGTGCTTCCATTGTGGGGAGCTAGGACATTATGCATCCCAGTGTTCCAGGAAGAAAAACAAGGGAGAGGCTTCCGATTCAAAGGCAGCTCCATCTAAGGCGAATAAAGAGGTCGATACTGATGACGACTGTGCCATGAATGCTCATGTACCTCTAGAAAAGAGGTGGGGAGACATCGAGTTGTAGTCAGAAGGACTACATACTAGGGGCAAGATCTTTGAGGTGCCCAAACTCTTGGATCACATCAATGGGAGCCCTTAACGACCGTAGCATGATGATAGGTGTCGGGTAGAGCAGGGTGTGATGGAGCGACAAGGCAATGCTAGAGTGTAGAAGTCTGTAGCAGCGCAGTGGAGGTTGCAGCAACACAGTGGCAGCAGAGGGAGCACAGGATAGCAGCAGAGGTAGCTTCAGCATCACGAGGCTTCCAGACTGACTGGGATGTTAGTGTTTCGGAGAAGTCAGTTACCTACTTCTCGATAACTGAATTGAAGTGCAGCAGTTAGCAATGGCAGTGCTAGGGGCAGCATGGGCAACATATTGAGAGGGAGCTGCAATACAGATGTAGTAGTGGCAGTGGCAATGTCATGGGCAGCAGTAAAGAAGCAGTAGTGTAGTGGATGTAGGGCAGCAGGCCCCACATCAACACACGTACTAGTGCAGAGGATCAATGTGATGTTTCCATGGTGAAGCATTATTAGAGCACATTCCTCGCTAAGAGGGAGTGTTGATTTTTGTTAGCGTCGGATGTGCTCTAGCCATGAAAATTGGTGGAGAGGCTAAGGCACATGAGATCTCCACGACCCAGAAATTGTTTGGGGCAATTCCACCCGGATAGAGAGATATTAAAATAATTAATATTTCTAATGGGGTTCCTAAGTCTAAACTTAGGAAAATTAAAATATTAATATGTATTAATATAAAATGGGTGAGAAAGTTCTAAATGATGAGGATCAAGCCAAATTTAATCTTAGTTGTAGATTAGGGACTTAATATCGACCGTTGAATCGTCAATAGGAAAAGTATAAGAGGAGGTTTGAGGGTCAGTTGGAGACACACAAAGTTGATCAATCAATTCGATTTTTTGGGGCAGGGTTTGCTGAGAGAATCGAACTAGTGATCTGTTGCAGCGAAGGGCAATTTGGTAGAAGACTGGGAATACATATCAGAGAGGCAAAGAAAGTGTCAGAGAGAGTGCAGAGCCTAGGAAGGCTGACGCAGAGACAGCCAGGACTGACGCAGAGGCTGAGGAGACCGGCGCAGTAGACGCAGAGGGCCAAGAGGCTGACGCAAAGGTAGCAGAGGCTGCGCAGTGGGATGCAGAGCTGACGATGGGCAGAAAAGGAAGCACTAAGGAATTTTTCTTGGGGCAAACTGAGAATTGAGAGGCAGACACAGAGCAGAAGAGCGTGACGCAGTCTCTAGAGGGTGACGCAATGCCAGAGAGAAGCTTGGAGAAGCATTCGCTGTCTAGCTAAAGAACTGTCAAAGTTGTTGTGGGATCAAAAAATCAATTATATAAGGGGTTTAACAAACAAACCCTAACCTAACCTATATTTTGGGATAACTCCACTTTCTTCCAACTAGAGAAATGAGCTTTATTTCTTGCCTTTCTCTAACCTAGTTTCAATCTCTCATTCAATCGATAGTCAAGTTCCAACTCTAACTACTTCTCAACTTTGAAGCCTTGAAAAATATCATCAAGTATAAAGCCCTAGTCCTCAAACTTTCAACTAATCCAGTTGATGATCAGCTGGAATATCTGTCTCCGAGGAGAGGTACTTCTACCAAGGAAAATCTCTGAAGGGTGAGCCATTTCTTAGCACCCTAGTTGTATTCAGAAACTGCATAATAATAAAACCCTCATATTTGTTGCACCTGTTTTCCCGCATTGGGTTTTTCCGAGGACAATTATCCAAAAACAACGCTGTCCCTTGTGTGATTGTCTCAGTTATTTCAGTTGTTGATCTGTATATGTGTGAAGGTTGCATTTGTGTTTATTTCGGTATTTATATTAATAAACAACTTGTTAATGAAATGAACAAGTAGGAGATAATAAACCAAATAATGATGTAGGGATTTCTAATATGCCAGACTTAGAAATTTCCACAAAATCTAAACGAGCAAACCTAAATCAGAGGTCTTACATGCATCTTTGAAGGAACAACCTCTTCTAATCTCAATAAGTCGGGATCCCTCTTTCGCTCCAAAAATAAATAAGTGCCTATGCATAATGCTCTTTTCAAAAAATACAAAGGCGAAAGAAGAGAAAGGCTTCACGTGGAGAGAGGCGAACCAGGCAACTCCACCGGGGTACTGACCAAGCTCGCTGGCAATGGAGCAATGCTCGTGTTCTTGCGTTACTCCGTCAGGGTACTGTCCAGGCTTGCTGGCAGTGGAGCAACACCAAAGATGAAAACTTATACTCTGCAAATCTTAAGCTCGCAAACCTAACTACCCTTCTTGATTTTGAAACATTATGATCTAGCTGAAAATTTTGTTGTGTTTGACTGAGTTGGTACAAGGTGAACCATGTCTGTACATGGGTAAGTGGGGAAGCCAAAGTAACCTGCACATTTAAATTACTAAATAACTTATAATTTTTAATTATTAAATAATACCTTTTAACTAACTATTACTTAAACACCAATTAAATTAATTTATATATTTATATATTTATTTATATATATATTTTAAGGGAATGGTCACCTAATATAACTAACTTCCACTAAATTATAAAAAAAAATTTATGACTCTGGTCCCAAAGTCAAAATTAGCCGTTGGAGGCTCTGCTCAGACTATTTAACATGCAAAGCTGGATCTATTTCTTCAACCTGCCCTGACGATGAACCACACTGGTTGGTTCGAAACGCGTCGACAAATGACAGATCTTGTAATTTACGCCAAAAAATCTCTCGTAAACCTGAATCAATACTTCCTAAAAGGCCAAGGCCCTGTGCAGCAAATGAACGAATCAACCAGTGTGTTGCCAAGTGTTGTAGCAGCCGCAACACCCTCCAAAATTTTGGCCTGCATCCAAATTTCGGAGCCTTCCTTGGTTTTTACCTTGATGGTCGCAAACACTCGGGCTCATCCCATGAGCTCTTGTTGAGTTTTCGCACCGTCTTTGCTTAATCGACCACTGGTCATCTTTTCACATGTTGATCACTATGTCATGCTTGCGAGTTTGTTCTGGCAACTTTGAAGGTTTGTCATTGTGTGTATGAGTTGTTTTCACTCTATCAACATTGGTAACACTCATGCACAAAGTTGTAAACATTGTCGCGCAAGTGTCATCACGGTCGTTCAAAGACATATTTCAACTATCGCACTTGTCGCTCTCAACCTTCGAGTCAATCTCAATGAGCACATGTTGTCTTTGTTGGTTTGAGGTGTCTTGTCATTGAGTCGCGCTATATGTGATCGCATTGTCAAGTCTGCACGAGTACACTTGCTTTCACACTTAGTCAATTTCCCGAAAATCTGTCCACTGGACAATCCTTCGTCAACCAGACCCAATCTCAGTGACCTTGCACTACTACCCAAAACTAGACAGAGCTTGAGGTTGTCCTCTGGGCAACCTACTCTGGCAATTCTGGAAATGAGCCAGTTGTCTTGTCGTACCCTTCCTTCCGACTCTACAACCAGCGCAGAAACTGCGTCGCACTGTCCGGGCTCGGACTGTCTCTCAAGATTGCGCAGTTTTGACTAGCAGCTCCTGCAACCAGACTTTGTGCTCCTCTGGAAACCTACACAGATTTTTCTGCTAGTGCCTCGTGTTGCCCGCACCGTCTTCCCCGGAGAAATTGCACAAATCCCAACTGAATGACCTGACCACTACTCCCTTGGAAAATTGCGCAGATTGGCCCAGCAACTCCCCGACACTTTGCCTGGCCTTCCTCCCGGAAATTGCACAGTTCTGCGTCCCAACTAAGTTTTGCCCCACAGCTATCACTGTTGTCCCAGGTTGCGAAAATCTGTCTCCCAGTGACATTTGCACAGTTTTTCGCAACAGTGCTCTGAAGCCTCACATTTCGGCCTATGTTGTGCTCCCGCAACCTAAGTGCCTTGTCCCTCTCCCAGTCACCTGCACCAAAATGGAAGACAATGTATCATGATAGACTACGAGATTTTTGGATTTGATGTTATCTCGTCATGATTGATTGCAAGAACAGGTATATCGATGAAACATGGAACGACGACGAACGGGATGGAAAAGAGACGTATGTTGGAAGGCTTGCTCATGATCGAACGAACACATGAAGCACATCGAGCAAGCGAGCGAAAGGGGCACATTCACATGCACCATCAAGCAAAGACCAAGACCATCGAAGACCCTGCACACTTTGCCATGCGAAGGTGAAGGCATGTTACACCAAGAGCATATCATCACTCAGCAACACAGCAGCTCGACACAGACACCACAGTTAGCCAGTACATGTCAACAATGTCATATCAAACTATGTCATGAGTTGTCTCAGCCACATCACTACTATGGGCCATACTTGTTTTAATCAATGTAATGTAAAGTGGAAGTCCAAGAGACCGACATATAAGTCGAAAAGTCATGTAAACTCGAAAAGTCATGAGGGAAGTCGAAAAGACACTGTGAAAATTCCTACCACTGAAGGAACCCCTACTGCAGCAAACTACAACAAATATGAATGTACTTCACCTACTTGATTTTTTAAATTACATTCATCAAGGTATTCTTCTGAATACTAAAGCAAATTACTTATGCAGCCTACACTAATTAAATATTTGATGTCATGAAACAGAAAACAGAGCAAAGAACAAGATACATAGGACACACTTACTTTTGGACACAATAGTCCTCGGAAAAACCCAATGCAGAAAACCGGTGCAACAGTTCTGAGGGTTTATTATTATGTAGGAGAAATATATGAATACAAATCTAGGATGCTCATCTAGCAATCCTTTACAGAGAAAATATTGGCGGAAAATCTGAGTGAGTTTTACCTCACTTCACCCGGCAGAATTCTCGCTGATCCGACACAAGACTGGTTGAGCCTCGGCTATTTTTGCGATAGCCCTACGTAGGATCTGCATCAGCTTCTCTACCCTCTACGTCAGCTATCCTGACTGTTCCGGTCGTTCCGACTCTTGTGGCAGTGTTGGATTCTGCGTGACAAGCAACTTTCTGGCTCTGTGTCAGGTCTGCATGGACCAAGACTGGCCTAGCGTCAGCCTTTCTCGACTACTACGCTGCCTCTCTGCAAGCTATCTCCGCCCTCTATCAGTATTCTCCAAAAAGTCCTCCCAGAATCTCACTGCCCCTCTGCTGCTAGATCACTTAGAATTTCTCAGCTTCCCATCCCCATAAATCGAACTCCAGATCAATTCTCTCTCTCTCTCTCTGTTTCCAAATGAACCCCAAGCCTCCATTTTATACTTTTCCTGTTGAGTCTTCAATGACCGAGATTAAGTCTCTAATCAACGGCTAAGATTAAAACATGACTTGATCCCCCTTCTAGATCATTCTCACCTATATTTTGATTAATACCCATTGATATTTTAATTTCCCTAAGTTTAGACTTAGTAACCCCATTAAAAATATTAATTATTTTAATAAAATACTATCCGGGTGGAATTTCACCAAACGGTTTATGGGTTCTTTAGAACTCATGTGTCTTAGCCTCTCCACCAATTTTCAAGGCTAGAGCACTTCCGATGCTACCAAAAACTAATACTCCCTCTTAGCCAAGAAAGTGCTCTAGCAACAATGTCCACCTGCATGCTACTCTGTTTCTGAAGCACCTCCTTTCGGCACTGCTGCTGCCACCAACATTGTGTTGTCGCTGCTACTATACTGTTGCCCATGACATTGCCACTGCCACTGCTGCTTCTGTACTACAACTCCCTCTCAAACGCTGCATCTATTATGCTGCTAGCATTGCCACTACTAACACTGCATCCGTACTACAACTCAGTTGTTGAGAGAAGCAACTAAAAACATCCAAAATTAGTTGAACTTAACTGTGTTCACCATAATACAATGAAAGTTGGAATATCACTGTTGTTGATTCTAACCCTCTGAATCTTCTGTGTTGCTGCATTGCTACTGCCACCAACACTGTGTTGCTACTGCTACTGTACCACTGCCCATGACACTACCACTGCAACTGCTGCATCTATACTATAGCGCCCTCTCAAACACTGCATCTGCTATGCTGCTAGCACTACCACTACTAATACTGCATCCGTACTACAACTCAGTCGCTGAAAGAAGCAACCAAAAAACATCCAAAACTAGTTGAACTTAATTGTGTTCACCATAATACAATGAATATTGGAATATGACTGTTGTTGATTCTGACCCTCTGAATCTTCTGCGCTACTGCCAACCTTGCTCTGCGGTGATCAGTTTCTGGTCCCAAGCTACTGTATATGTCCTCCACAAACACTCCATTGCATCATCTGACACTTTGTATCTCGCTACCGTTGAATCTTGGGCTCCCGTAGCAACGAATTGATCCAAGAGGTGGACTCCTCAAGGATCTTGCCCACATGTAGTCCTCCCGACTACAACTCAATATCGCCCCATCTCCCTCCTGGAGATGCATGGGCACTCATGGTTAACTCATCCGTGTCAATCTTTGCTGAAGCAACCTTTGGATCATGCTTCTTGTAACGACCTATCTATAAAATAAATTATATTAATCAGTTAATAAAATAATAAAAATAAATTAAAGATAAAGTATTATATTAAAAACAAATAAAACGATATTAAATCAAAAATCAATATACCTTTAAAAAAAGAAATATATATATTATTTATATCACGTGACATGGGAAAGGTGTCACGAGAAGGTGAAGCGGTGTGTTGCAGGTGGAGGGAGCAACCACCGCCAAGAAACAGTATATAAGGAGCAGGGAACAATTTGGAAGGGGGGAAAACAGGAGAAAAGTTTGTACACAGAGATTGTTTATCATCAGGAACAGTTGGGCCTTGCTTGTTCTGAGGTTTCTGGGCACGGGGGAGCAGTCTGCGTCAACTGAGAAGTTTACTGGACCGAGTATCAAGGTTCTGCTCAATTTGGCTAGGTGGTTTTGGTC
This sequence comes from Pinus taeda, assembly GCA_000404065.3. NCBI lineage: Eukaryota > Viridiplantae > Streptophyta > Pinopsida > Pinales > Pinaceae > Pinus > Pinus taeda. The sequence continues at coordinate 130,348 of APFE030821760.1, forward strand.
TTTTGGTAACCGAAGCAGGAGCAGTTTGAGGCATCATCGACCGTAGGATTACAGGTAAGTACTCCCATTGGTTTTGCTAGTTAAATTTATAAAATTCTGGAATTTTTATCACAAGCTCATGAAGTTTAATTTTAGAAGCCTTTACTATTTTTGCAATGGCTGTAATATTCTATGATTTCATATTCTATTCATAGGGAATAGTTGTTTAAATTATTCACCGTTCTTACACTTCTCGTCCTTATCCTTTTGCTTCAAAGGACACTGAGAAGAAAAGTGACCCATCTCACCACATCTGAAACATTTCACCTTCGAAATGTTCTTCTTCCACTTTGACTTATGTTATCCCTTCGCTGCTAGAGCTGCATTTTCCTCCTCCTCCTTCGTCTTTGTGCCACTCCCACAGCTACCATTGAGGTTGACCTTCATTAGTTCCCTCCTTAACTCCTATTGAAGAGCTGCCCACATCTCCTCCCAATATGCTTTGGACGAAAACTTTCCATTCATCCGAGACTCCACTCAGGGCTATCCTCGCCATCGCGGTTGGCTAAGGAGTGGAACCTACTACAGCACGCTGGTCTCTAGTGTCCTGAAGACGTTGAAGATAGAGGTTCACCTCTTCTCCTTTCTGCATCAAAGTTCGATGCAACTTCTGCTCTAAATACATCTTTCACTGTTCGGAAGAGCCTTCATATAGAGAAGACAAGGCTTCCCACATCTCTCAGGTTGTATCCTTGCCCTACAAATGTGAGACCACATGATCTCGAACTCCATCGAGACTGATCCTCCTTGCCTTCCCCTGCTCGGCCTTGTACTTCTTCTTTTGATTGTTGTTAGCAGGGACAACTACAATGCTATTGACGTAGGTCTCGAGATCATGTTCCTCCAAAACAGCTAAGATTATGGTCTTCCATATGACATATTTGGAAGCTCCTTCCAACCTGTCCTAATCTCTAAGCCCATGTGATGCCATCTCAACCAACTATCGCACTAACTCCTCTAATCACTGCTTAGCACTGCTCAGCGACTCAGCAAGTGAGAAATTCGAACTTTCTGGCAAAAAGTTCTTTGAGGAGAAATTTCCCTTTGTACATGTGCTCGTTCTTTTCTAGTGGATTTCTGCCCCGACAGAAACTGCGCCCTTCAAGCACTGCACTGAGGCTCTGCGTCACTCCCTCTGCCTCTGCAAACTCACGATCTGGAAATCGTACCTCTCTGTCGTCTCACTCAAAGAGAGATTTCCTCGGATCTGCTTTCCAGCAAGGACTATGCAATCCCTTCAAGGGTATTCGAATTATTGCCAAGTGCAGCTTTTTGCCTCACTTCTCAATATTGGATTTGCTCTTCCTATTTCAAAATCAATCCTCTGATACCATGTGAAAATTCCTACTACTGAAGGAACCCCTACTGCAACAAATATGAATCTACTTCACCTACTTGATTTTTTAAATTACATTATTCATCAAGTTATTCTTCTGAAAACTGAAGAAAATTACGTCGGCAACCTACACTAATTAAATATTTGATCTCATGAAACGGAAAATAGAGAAAAGAACAAGATACACAGGACACACTTATTTTTGGACATAATAGTCCCGAAAAAACCCAATGTGGGAAAACCAATGCAGCAGTTCTAAGGCTTTATTATTATGCAGGAGAAATATCTGAATACAAATCTAAGATGCTCATCTAGCAATCCTTTATAGGGAAAATATTGGAGGAAAATCTAAGTGAGTTTTACCTCACTTCACCCTGCAGAATTCCGACTGATCCGACACAAGACTGGTTGAGCCCCGGCTATTTCTATGTTGGCCCCACATAAGCTCTACATCAGCCTTTTAGGCTCTGTGTCAGCCCTGGGTCAGCTTCTCTGTCCTCTACATCAGCTATCCCGGTTGTTCCAGCAATTTCGGCAGTTTCGGCGGTTGCAGTAGTTCTGGATTTTGCGTGACAGGCAGCTTTCTGGCTCTACACTGGCCCTTCTGGCTCTGCATCAGGACTGCGTGGTTCCAGACTGTCCTAGCATCAGCCTTTCCCGGCCACTGTGATGCCTCTCTGTAAGCTCTCTCCGCCTCTTTGTCAGTATTCTCCACAAAGTCCTTCTCCTAGATTCTCACTGCCCCTCTGCTGTTGAATGATCACTTAGTTCGAATTTCTCAACTTCCTAGACCCAGAAATCGAACTCCAGATCCATTCTCTCTCTCTCTGGATGTTTCCAAATGAACCCCAAGCCTCCATTTTATACTTTTCACGTCGAGTCTTCAACGGCCGAGATCAAGTCTCTAATCAACGGCTAAGATTAAAACATGACTTGATCCGCCTTCTAGATCATTCTCACCTATATCTTGATTAATACCCATTGATATTTTAATTTCCCTCAGTTTAGACTTAGGAACCCCATTAAAAATATTAATTATTTTAATAAAATACAATCCGGGTGGAATTTCACCAAACGGTTTCTGAGTTCTTTAGAACTCATGTGCCTTAGCCTCTCCACCAATTTTAAAGGCTAGAGCACTCCCGATGCTACCAAAAACTAACAGTCACAAAGGTTAGTTATACCCCCTTGGCTATATACCCCCTCATTGTATGAGCAAAGGACTTTTTCACCTTGGCTCCTCCCGCATAGCCTTGAGAGTTTGTAGTTTGTTCTTTGAGGAGCGAGCAATGGCTCCAACGTCCCACTACTGGGACTAATGATGTATGGTGTACAAATGTGTCTTGGATCTTTTGCCTAATTCAGAAGCCTGCCTCAGGCTAGCACGTTTTCACACATGTTTTGTACCATTTGTAAGTCTATTCTTTAAACGTTTGTAATGCATGTTTTCTTAACCTGTACTAAGATAGTTGAACTACTTCGATTATTTTAGTACTCATATTGTTGAAGATGTGTTGTATTGTTTATCGTTGTTGTCCCATCCGTGTGGACTACTCCACCAGACATTAGACAGACCATCCTTGTGTTTTCTCAGTTTTAAAGACCGCCACCCCCATGTGGACTACTCCGCTGGACAATGTACATGTTTTCCATTGAACATTTGTTTTCACGACGACCGCATCCGCTGTGGACTATTCCGCTGGATGTGGGACAGACCCTTATTATTGTTCGCGTGTGTTTCTTCCTGAGTTCGGACTATTCCCTCTCATCAAGAGGCTCACTTTACTTTCCCCCTTTTGATAGTAAGAGAACCCGAGCATAGAGTTACCTTACGCACTCACTAGGCATACTCACCTCGCTTTCTTAAAGTTTCAAGCATAGCACTCTCATGTGCTAAACACCAAGAGCTAAGGCAAATCTCTAAGATAATGGCAACCAGGCCATCTTACCGGATGGGACTCCTACACCAAACGGTGTGAGGTCTAGTTGGGACTTCATACCGGGGAGATCCCCTTTGTTGGCAAGTCCAGCACCGTCAACAAGCTGCTAACTCATCCCGAGTCTCCTGAAGCTTCGTGAGGAATGGATCTATGCGCTCCCCCTTCTACATCTATGCAGATCTCATTTTCTGCTCTAAGTACATCTTCCGTTGCTCGAAGGATCCTTGATATAGCGTTACCAAGGCATCCCACATCTCCTTAGCAGTCCCTCTGCTAGCAATGTGACAAACTACATGATCCTTTACTCCATCCAAGATCATCTTCTTGGCCTTCGCCATTTCTGCTCGGTACTTCTTCAACAGATCCTGATCTACAAGCACAACCACCACACTATTGACATAGGTCTTGAGTGAATGCTCATCTAAAAGGAATGACATCATTTCCTTCCAGATGACGTAGTTGGATGCTCCATCCAACCTGTCCTGATCTCTCAACCCACTGGTTGCCATCTCTGCCACGAAAATGTCGCACTACTCCTCTCTGTTCTTTACTGCTACTACAATAAGAAAATGGACTTCTTGGCGAGAAGTCTGCTGAGGAAAAATTCCATCACTGTGCTTCTCTTCTCTCTTCTCACGTCTTTCTACCCAGCAAAATGACCTGCAGAAAAATTGCGTCCCAACAGCTCTTCCTCATGCTGAGGCTCAACGCTGCTCCCTCTGCCACAACAAGATTTCAGTTTGGAAGCCCTTCCTCTTTGTTGACTTACTCAAAGAGACACTGCGTCGAAAATTCAGCCCTCCTAGCTTGCATAGCGCAATCCCTCTGGGGATTCGAATTGTCGCCTCCTGTAGCTATTTCGATCTCCTTTTTTGCTCAGCATTGGGTTCTTTGGCACTGTTCTTCTTGCTTCACCTGCACTGTTCTGATACCATGTGAAAATTCCTTAAACCTAGGAATCCCTACTACATCAACTGATGATATTTCTCCTACTTGTTAGATTTACATGAACAAGTTATTTACAATTTTCTATGGTAAACATCGAAATACATACACTGTAGCCTACACCATTTAAATAATATGCCGAAACAAGAAACTGAACAATAGAGAAAGATACAACACAAATGACACAGTTGTTTTTGGACAAATGTCCCCGGAAAAACCGGTGTAGCAGAGCTAAGGGCTTTTATTATTAAGCGGAGTTATTTTTTAATACAACCTCTGGATGCCTTGCTGGAGAATATCACTCAGAAGAAGAAATTAATGACATTACCTCGCTCTAGACTACAAGTCTCAGCTAATCCAGCAGTTAAACCAACGAGTTCCCCGGCTACTTCTGCATTCCCCTACGTGGGCCTACGTCAGCCTCTAAGGCACTCCATCACCTCTGTTGGGAATTGATTTGCCTTCCAGAGCTGATTCCAACCCTCCCGGCTCAGAAACGTCAATCTCCTCAGCAAATTCGGACTTCTGCTTGAAGGCTCTACGCTGCTTTGCGTGGGACCTGCGTGAGCCCTTCCTAGCTCTGCGTCACCCTCTTTGGCATCTAAGTTGCCTCCTCAACGTCTCTCTGCCTCTATGCTGAGTATTCTTGGATTCGGAGAAGATCCTCCAGCCAAAACTCTCTCTGCCCCTCTCTACGTGATTACTACAAATCACTGTGCTGCCTCTAGCTTCAGAAATTCGATCTGACTGATCAACTCTCTGTGTGTCTTCCAAATGACCCTCAAGCCTCCTTAAATAATCTCCTCGTTGATATTCAACAGCCCATATTAAAAGCTAATCAATGGCTAAGATCATTTCTGCTTGATCCTTGTCTTCTTCTAGAAGTTACACCCACATTTAGATTAATACCCATTAATTATTTTAATTTCCTAAGTTTAGACTTAGGGTCCCATTAAAAATAATTAATTATTTTAATAAAACACTCTGTGGGTGAAATTTCCCAAAATGATTTATGGGTTCTTTGGAATACATGTGCCCAAGCCTCCCTGCAAACTTTGAGACTTAGAGCACATCCGATACTACCAGGAATCAAGAGTATCAAGTCTCCTGAAGTTTTGCAAGGAACGGTTCAATGCATTCCCCCTTTTGCGTCTCCATGGATCTCATATTCTGCTCCAAGTACATCTTCCGATGCTCAGAAGATCCTTGATATACCATCGACAAGGCATCCCACATATCCTTGGCAGTGCCTCTGCCTGAGATGTGACATGCTACATGATCCTTCACTCCATCGAGGATCATCCGCTTGGCCTTCACTAATTCTCCCTTGTATGTTTTGAGCAGATTCGGATCCGCATGCTCAGCTACCGCACTATCGACGTAGATCTTGAGAAAATGTTCATCCAGAAGGCATGACATCCTCGCCTTCCAGATCACATAGTTGGATGCACCATCTAACCGATCCTGATCTCGCAATCCACTAGCAACCATCTCTACCAATCAAAAAAGTTGAATGACCTCCTCTCTCCTCTGCATTGTTACTGGGCTAGCCTACGCACTCCCTACTAGAGTCAGTAGATCTGCTACCCCTTGCTGTTGCTTAGCAAATGAGAATTCGAATTCCTTGGCTAGGAATTCTCTGAGGAAGAAATTCCCTTAAGTGTCTCTCTCTCCCCTACTAACGCTATTCTACCAGCAATTGTTGCAAAATATCTGCGTCCCAACTGAAGATCTGCTCTACAAGGAAAAATACGCTACTCACCTCTACCTCTGGAAAGCTTTGATCTAGAGATCGAATTTCTCTGTCGACTCACTTAGAGAAATCGATTTCTCCTCAAAACTTCGCTCTTCAAGCCTTAGAACTGTGTTGCCTCTAGAGTTTCGAATTGTTGCCTCTGCAGTGAATTCAAATTCCTCTTCCTTCCCGCTTCTGAACTCTTTTGCTCACGATCCGTGCTCTGATACCATGTGAGAAATCGGTTACCCGATTCCTATTGCAACAAACTAATTATATGTCACCTACTTGTTAAATTAATTGAACAAGTTACTTGCAGTTTTCTACGACAAATACTGAAATACATACACTACAACCTACACCAAAATAAAACTACGGAAACTAAATATAGCACCGGAGAGAAATAAACATCACACACATCTACACAATTATTTTTGGACAAATGTCTCAGGAAAAACCCAATGCGAGAAAACCGGTGCAACAGCTAAGGATTTTGTTATTATGCAGTAGTTTTTCTTAATACAATCTCAGGATGCCTTGCTGGCTATCCAGTACAGAGAATATCACTCACAGAAGAATAGTGAGAAGTACCTCACACTATTAGAGGCGATCCTATTGATCCAACCATAGAATGGTTTGCCCTTTGCTGCCTCTACACAGTCACTGCATCAGCCCAACGTCATAACGTCTAGGGACATCATCACTCCCTCTCTTAATCGATTTGCCTCCCAGGAACTTTAATTTCCACCTCCCGGTCTCACACCCCGACTTCCGACTTCAAAGTCGATTCCTCCAGCAAAATATGGACCTCCTCAAGGCTTCTGCGTGGCCCTGTGTGTCCCTGCGTCAGCCTCTCTGGCTTTGTGCTAGCTTTGTTGGATCTCTCTCTCCCTTCTCTGCTGAGTATTCCCAGATCAGAAGAAATCTCCAACCAGAACTATCCCTGCCCCTCACTGCAAAAAATCAATTCAAATTCCTCTTCCGGCAACTGTTGTGCTTTAGAAATTCGATCTTCGATCTCCTCTCGATGTGTTTTCCAAATGCCCCTCAAGCCTCCTCTTGTAATCCTCCAGTTTAGAATCAACGGCCCAGATTAGATTATAATCAATGGCTCAAATCATTTTGACTTGATCCTCGTCTTTTTCTAGAAATTTCACCCACAATTAGTTAATACCCTTTAATTATTTTAATTTCCTAAGTTTAGACTTAGGCACCCATTGAAAATAATTAATTATTTTAATAAAATTATCTCCGGGTGGAATTTCCCAAAACAGTTTCTGGGTATTGTGAAATACATGTGTCCAAGCCTCCCTGAAAATTTTGAGGCTTAGAGCATATCCGATGTTACCAGAAATCAGCATTGGCTACATATTTGGAGCGCTTGTCTTGAGGATCTCTTTAAACCCTCCTCCACACCTCAAAATAAGAAAGTATGAGGAATTTTTTTCTTGGATAGACTACAAAGTGATTGGTTTACCATTTCAAGTGTTTTAAGAACATACATGTTTAGAGGAGGAATCCACCAGTAAGGAGATATTATGATCGTTTATCACTTGTCTTATGGAAAGAGAAGTCCAAGGTACTTTCTTCGAGGGAGCACCTACCTAGGAGAAGTATGTGGAGCCTTGTTAATATTTAGCACACTTGAAAATGAAAAAGGAGGAGCACTTTGCTTAGGACAACAACATTTAGCATAAGAGACACATTCCAAGCATGTGATCCAATCAACGAGCTAAGAGTAAAGGAGAGCTCATATTTCGGAGGATCCTAGGACCTTATAAAATAATATTTTAATGGAAGGTTGTCAGAGGTGACTACTAAATAAAGGGATCAAAATTTATTTGCAAGCATGTGAGTTTAGGGAGAAAAATTTCACAAAGAGGCTGACTTGATTGTTCAAGCAGATTTTGGGAGTAGGATATGTGAAAAGTTACTGTTTCCATCTTCTATCTTCTTTTCATAAGGATCACATAGTTGTATTTGGGTGTCATTAGTTTGCTACTATTGCCATCCTCTCTTTGTTAACTTTGTTCATTCATTTTGGAGGATTTCTCTTGTCCAATGGAAGTGCTTAAGGGCTAAGGCTATGAACTTCTTTGGCTTTTAATGTAATCTAAAAAATTATGTGAAGAATTTGTTGCTTCCATTCTAATCCTGAAGGCTATGTGTTTTCCTTTTGTTGAATGAATATATGATACTTTGGTTGAAAACTACATGGTTGTGATGTCCATCTTTTAAGAGCTTGCATTTCAGCTTTGCATATTGTTAAAATTGGAAACTCAGGCAAAACTCCACATGGGTCATCTTATTTATGACAACAGATATTTTTCTTGGATTCCTATATCCGAGAGGTGTAGGATTGATCTAAATATCATCCGATTCTGACATGTACAAATGAAGTTACGAATTTATTTTGATTATGGTCAAATTGTCAAGGTCGACCAACAATCTTATGTAGGCTCAAAAGCCCAACAGTGACGTCTAGTCATCCTCAACATTGCATATAAATAGAAGGTGACTTAGCCTCATTTGGACACACTCATATTCACACTTCTCTCTCTCTCCTCATTAATTGGGTACGGATATCTAGGCCTTTCTCTCTCCACACGTTCGAAATTTCAACAGAGAGAAATTTCAACAGGCTGAAATTTCAGGAAAGCAAAATTTTAGGAGGTCAAAATTTCAAGAGGGAAATTTTAGGAGGCCAAAATTTCAGGAGACCGAATTTCTGGACAGTTTGACCTAGCATACTGACTAGCATGCGTTGACCTCCTTTGACTATGTCTTTGTGAGGGCTATCTCTGTTTGGGCAGGCCACATTTCTGGGCACAAAAATCGAGGCTAAATGTTGACTATTGAACAACGTTGACTGCAACTAGGGCTGACTGTAGGTGGCCTGTTTGACCAGACTTTGACTACGCTGAATTTGACTGTTTTGAGGGTTGTTTTATCTTGTTGTTTGGAGGTCGAAATTGACTAAAGTTGATCGATTTGCTAAGGGTCAAATCTGCCCTATTGACCAGCATTGACTTTTCTAGTTAGGGCTCTTTTGTTGTTGTTATAAATTATCAGATTTGTAAATTGTACATTCTCTCTTTGCTAAACTATTGAAGACTAAAAGAAGATTTGATCAAGGGTTTCCCCACATTGGGGTTTGTCCCTGACTGGTGCCACATCTTATGTCCTCTTGTCTTGGCTTGTCTTCTACCATTTATGTTTATGTTTTGTCTGCATTTCACTATCATGTTAATGTGATTGCTAATCTGAATATTGATACTGGGCTAATAAAGAAATTGAAGTAAAATTGCTCTAAAGCATAGAACATACCATTGTTGCCCAAAATTAACATGGTATCAGAGTTGAGGTGAGGACAAAGCCCAAGCAAGAGTGAAAGAGCAATCACCAAAGACAATTGGAGAAGGACAAAAGGTTCAATGGGTTTCTCATCCTACTTCCCGACTGAAGACAAGCTCCATGATAAATTTGACTATCATGGATGGAAGATGTCTCTTGTTTTGACCTTGGAAGAAAAAGAAGTGATGCAGGGCTGGCCTGCAACCTATCACCTGATGCAAGCAAGCCTGCAATAACCCAGAATCTTCCTCTACTGTTTCTGAGTTTCATGGAATTGGTTCATTTAAATATCAGCGTTCCATCCTATATTCCCCCAGAATTTCTTTTAATGACACTGCTCATAGGAGGAGCATCAACATACTTACTTTCCCAACACAAACAATGAAAACCAGCAGTTTAACAATCGGTCTTCGAATGATAATCACGCTGAGGTTTATAATGATTATTCTGCGCAAATAGCTATGAAATTATAAGATGAAAAAAAAACCCACGCGCGCTCCTCACTACCTCTGCTTCAACGATCAAAGTTCAATTCCCAGGTAGGGAAAAAAAAAAAGAGCAACGTTATTCCGACTCTCCATTCAAAACCAGAATGAATTCGAGCCAAACAGAGTCGATAGAGCGCTGGTTTCAACTATATCGTTGTCCCACGAACCAGGTTTCTAGCCAAATAAGTTGAAAACCGTGCATAATTCATACATCGTTCAGCATGATTCCCCATGCAATTGATGGTAATTCCATATAGCATTCAGCATAATTGTCAGAGATCACATGCGGGATACTAATTAGATTAACATGACAGCGACTCGAATTTCATTTGGGATCAACGCATATATAGGGATTAAAATCCACGGTTATGCAATATTACTGTATTAATAATTTGCCTCCACGCAAACAATTAAGCGTACTAGGTGTTACCTTCTCCACGCGTACAGATGTAGAGTTGCTTCAACAAATATGTTACTTGCTGGTTGGAATGGCTAAGAAACGTTGTGTCAATAGACAACAACTCCATGAACTTCAATTTTATATCCTACGCGGCCATAGACCCACTGAAAACTATTGTTCGATTAGAAACCATGACAATCCGAAGAACCAACAAAACGGCAATCACCATAAGAAATTTTGCAATCAAATTCTGTGCAAACAGGTAGAGACTACAGAAAAACACACAGTCATATGATTATTGGATACAAACAGCTGCGCCATGTGAATCTGCCGAATTTTCCCAAACTTTTACAGCGATTTTAAACTATATCCATTAACACTATAACATCGAGCATTTTAATACACATCGCCATCAAACCATAAGATACATGCATAATATCAGAAGATCCATTACACTAAAATGCTGGAGAGGTTTTTGAAATTATGCTTTGACGCTGCCTCTCTCTTTGATGAGAGCTTTAGCTGCTTCATTAATTTATAATAATAACAGATATGTACATAAAGGATAGATAAGACGACCTTATCTCCTAGGAAAAGCAAGATTTTTCCTTTTTTACACAATGACTTAAAGCTGGAAGCTTTATTCCCTATTTTTTTATCCTAAATTTAACTAAAAAAAGCATAGAAATTCTATCCCCATTTTATTCCATATTTACAAATGAAGATGTTCTAGATGCTCCCGCATCATACACCCAACCTTAAAATTAATCATGATCTCCTGATCATGTGTTCGGATCTGTGTATGCCTGGATCCCACACTTTGTGTTGCAAGTTTCCATTTGACGTTGCTTTTGTCTGTTGTTTTTCTCCAGGTCTCCACACCTTATGTTGCATCGCTCCACTAGCTGCACTTTCACAATCTTCTGATGTTTTTCTTCTGCTGCTGCTTCTGCTGCTTCTCTTCCTTGCTGATGTCTTCCTCTGAGACACTTTCAACATGATTCTTCTGATTAAATCAATTTCTTTGTCTAATAAGTCTTCAGACTGCTGACTTCTTGCCTCTATGCTTGTTTCTGTTCTGACTGCCACCCGATCATCCATCCCCTCTTGTCCTCTGGAACAGAAAACATCTTCTCCCTTCATTTGACTGCTTGACTGAGTCAAATATTCACCAGTACCTGCAACAATACCTGCATTTACAAAACACTTGTTAGAATAAAAATCATAAGGCATCAGTGCCTCTTCTGCTGCTATCACTGCTGTCTCAGTTGTCACTATGGATATTGCTGCCTCCCAATCTTCCTGTCCCTCTGCAACATTCCTTTGTTTGTCACTTGCAATTTCATCTGCAACTTCATCTGCAACTTTATCTGCAACTTTTCCCTCTTGTTCACTGCACTGGCCTCTTCCTTCTGCAATCTCCTTATCATACTCTGGATTCTCCAACCAGTATTCTAACAATGCAATTTCTTTGTAGCATCATTGGAGCATATCATCATCACCTGCATTCATACACAAATTGTCAGATTTAAAACCATGTGACCCTTTGGTCTTACTTGAAGTTTCAGTGTTCAAGTCTTCATCTTCACTATCTCCCAGAAATTCTCCTTGTTCCATTCCAACTTCCTCTTGACTCATCTTATTGCCATTTACCTTGGCATCCTCTTTCTTATGTCCTCTACTGTGGCTTTTTCCTAAACCTCTGCTATGACTATTAGTAGTCATCTTCTTCTCGTCTTTCTTCATGAACTCCTTTGCACCAAGCCTCCGCAACAGCTAGTCCTCCTGGCTGCAATCTTACCTCACTAAGCCCTCCTCACTTAATCTTTTGGTAACCACGGGTTCTCCGTCTGGAACCTCTTCCTGAGCAACAGCTTTGCTCCTTCTAGGCTTCTGCAATCTTCCACGCTCTCCTCAGAACACTTCAGTTGTCCTCTCTATCCAATTCCTTATTGGATTCTTCAGGTTCACTGCCACTCCTTTGCAACCATAAACTTCAATTGATAAATTTCAAATAAAAAAATCATCTCACCTTTAAGATCTTTCAGGATCTTGTCTTCTCTGCAATCCTCTCCACTGCAATTGTGTATGCTGCATATCAGATAAAAAAATTCTAATCTTCCTTTCAATCAAAAATACACTTCAATTCTTCAACAAAACAAAGCAATCACTCTTCAATGAAAACAGAGCCAGGCTCTGATACCACCTGATGCAGGGCTGGCCTGCAACCTATCACCTGATGCAAGCAAGCCTGCAATAACCCAGAATCTTCCTCTACTGTCTCTGAGTTTCATGGAATTGGTTCATTTAAATATCAGCGTTCCATCCTATATTCCCCCAGAATTTCTTTTAATGACACTGCTCATAGGAGGAGCATCAACATACTTACTTTCCCAACACAAATAATGAAAACTAGCAGTTTAACAATCGGTCTTCGGATGATAATCACGCTGAGGTTTATAATGATTATTCTGCACAAATAGCTATGAAATTATAAGATGAAAAAAAAAACCCACGCGCACTCCTCACTACCTCTGCTTCAACAATCAAAGTTCAATTCCTAGGTAGGGAAAAAAAAAAGAGCAACGTTATTCCGACTCTCCATTCAAAACCAGAATGAATTCGAGCCAAACAGAGTCGATAGAGCGTTGGTTTCAACTATATCGCTGTCCCACGAACCAGGTTTCTAGCCAAATAAGTTGAAAACCGTGCATAATTCATACATCGTTCAGCATGATTCCCCACGCAATTGATGGTAATTCCATATAGCATTCAGCATAATTGTCAGAGATCACATGCGGGATACTAATTAGATTAACATGACAGCGACTCGAATTTCATTTGGGATCAACGCATATATAGGGATTAAAATCCACGGTTATGCAATATTACTGTATTAATAATTTGCCTCCATACAAACAATTAAGCGTACCAGGTGTTACCTTCTCCACGCGTACACATGTAGAGTTGTTTCAACAAATATGTTACCTGCTGGTTGGAATGGCTAAGAAACGCTGTGTCAACGGACAACAGCTCCATGAACTTCAATTTTATATCCTACGCGGCCATAGACCCACTGAAAACTACTGTTCGATTAGAAACCATGACAATCCGAAGAACCAACAAAACGGCAATCACCATAAGAAATTTACAATCAGGTTCTGTGCAAACAGGTAGAGACTACAGAAAAACACACAGTCATATGATTATTGGATGCGCCATGTGAATCTGCGGAATTTTCCCAAACTTTTACAGCAATTTTAAACTATATCCATTAACACTATAACATCGAGCATTTTAATACACATCGCCATCAAACCATAAGATACATGCATAATATCAGAAGATCCATTACACTAAAACGCTGGAGAGGTTTTTGAAATTATGCTTTGACGCTGCCTCTCTCTTTGATGAGAGCTTTAGTTGCTTCATTAATTTATAATAATAACGGATATGTACATAAAGGATAGATAAGACGACCTTATCTCCTAGGAAAAGCAAGATTTTTCCTTTTTTACACAATGACTTAGAGCTGGAAGCTTTATTCCCTATTTTTTTATCCTAAATTTGACTAAAAAAAGCATAGAAATTCTATCCCCATTTTATTCCATATTTACAAATGAAGATGTTCTAGATGCTCCCGCATCAAGAAGTGATGGACTATGTGCAGGGTAAAATCCCTGAACCTCCTTCAAATGCACCGACTGCTGCGAAGACCAAGTACAATAGGGTTGAAGTCAAAGCAAAGAAGATTATTAAGGATTCCATTGATAAGCATCTGGTGGCTGACATCTCCGAATTGAAGACCTCCAAGGAGATCTACAACAGGTGGTCGGCATGTTCAAGTTTAGTAATGCTAATCAAATTCTATTTCTCAAGAATAAGTTGAAGGATATTAAGAAGCGCAAGGACGAGGACATTCAATCCATTTTTTTGAGGATTACTGAGATCAAGAATGATCTACTCTCGATTGGAGAAGTCATTCCTGACAGGTAACTTACTCTCACCACCCTTGGAGGACTCCCACCTGAAACAATGTAAACTTTGAAACAGGGACTATAAACTCAAAACGAGAACTATGTCCAAAAAACCCCGAAAAAACATAAAAAAACAGTGCTAAAAACGAAAAGTGTGTACACTTGAATGATGGTTTTTTTTAAGGTCAATTTTGAACATGTTTTAAAAATCGCAGTGAAAACGAATTTTTTGTGCAAAAATTGTGCAAAAAACACCCTGAAAATGAAAAATGTTGACACTGGAACGATCGGTTATTTTTTAAGGTCAATTTTTAACATTTTTAAAAAATGCTAGTAAAACCGAATTTTTATGTGCAAAAAAACCCTCAAAACGAAAAGTGTTGATGCTAGAATAACACTTTTTTCCTAGGGTAAATTTTCAACATTTTGAAATAATGATGTAAAAGGTTTTAGCATGACCTCGAAAAGCATTAAAATTTCAAAAAAATAATGAAAACATAAAATTAAAAATAAAACAATGAAAAAAACACAAAGTTAAAAATAGCAAAACGAAATAAAAATAATATTAAAAACAAAAAAAAAAATAAAATCAATAATAAAAATGTTAAAAACAAATTCATATAAAATAAGAATTAAAGATAAAAAATAAATAAAAAAACACAATATTTCAAATTTTTTTTTTTTTAATCTCATAAACATAAAAAAAAATAAAAAACAAAACAAAACAAAATTTTAAAAAACTATAAGTAAAAATAGGTAATTTTTAAAAAAGCATTAACAAAAACTAAAAAAAGGATTAAAACAAACTAAATTAAAAAAAATAGAAAATTAACAAACA
>APFE030821760.1:145752-169754 GCA_000404065.3 Pinus taeda
AACATATTTAACAAATTTTATTTTTATTTAAAAAAAAACAATTTTATCGACCACCACCCGGCGGCCCGTGGGGGTGACCGAGTGGTGGCTATCCATTTCTCGGAATCAGATAACCATTGCCCGACAACCCCCACAGGCGGTCGGGCGGTGGCTATCCGATTTGTCTTTTGTATATATATTTTTATATTTGTTTTTTTTATGTCAAAAAAAAAAATTGACAAAAGATTTTAAAGTGTACAAAAATGTAACATTTAAAAAAAATATCCACACTTAATACATTAAAAAATTTAAAGTGTCAAAAATTGATAAATTTAGAAAATAGTTATTTACATTTCATACATTAGAAAATTTAAAGTCAAAAAAGAGGCCTTTTAAAAAGAGAGTGATGCAGAATCACCACTTTTTTAAATCAGCATGCAAATCACTAACATTCTAAAATGTAATGTACATAAAAAAATTTAAAGTGCCAAAAACTATGCTCTAAAAAAATATATGTGTTATGCATCACCCCTATTAAAAATCGGGTCATTTTTTTGCTATCTCTACGAAATGAATAACAGTATCAATTCCTGTTTCAAAGTTTACATTGTTTTGAGTGGTATGCATTTAGAACCACCGTCCTCAACAATGATCGAATTCCAAGGTTTGAAGAATTGATGTCGAGATTCATTCAAGAAGAAACAAGAATTGTGGAGCAAGAAATACCTTCTAGTAGAAGCAACCCCACCGCATTCTCCACTCATGCCAACAGGAGAAATAATGTAGGGTCTAAAGGTCATTTCCGTGGAAAGCTTGGATCTAAGGGAGGAAGGAAGGGCAAGTGCTTTGTTTGCAATAAGTTTGGCCACTATGCAAGGGAGTGTCCAAATAGAAGGGACACATCGCATGATGATGATCACAATCATTTTAGGGACAACTTCAACAACAATGATCGAAGCAATGGCAGGTCCAATGGCGAAGGAAAAATGAATGCGGGGCATCAAAGGAATGGTTGACCCTCCAAGAAATCAAGGAACTCCAGGTATGAAGAATCAAATGTCGTTAACAATAAGTAAAAAGAGTACTATCTTATATCGGCCCTCTCCACTGCCTGTTGAAATTTCTAAGTCTATCCATTAGAAATTTAATCTGTATTCTTCTGGTTTATTTCTTCTACTTGTTAATTTCGAACAAGTTATTTAAAACATATAAATAACGAAATAAACACAAGACAGTCTCAACCATCTACAGATCAATAGTTGAAAGAAAACAAACACACAAGTGACACCGTTATTTTTGGACAACTCGTCCCCAAAAAAACCAATGCGGGAAAACCGGTGCAACGATTTTGAGGGTTATATTATTATGCAGTATATCCTTGAGCACAATTGGGTGCCAAACTAGCTCACCTGACAGAGAAAAATAACCGGCAGTAATACCTCTCTATTCGGGAACAAGTATTTAGAAAACATGTCCCACGAAACCCTCTCCAGCAACACTAAAGCACTGCGTCAGCCTCACAACCCTCTGCGTCAGCCCTTTGACGCACTGCGCAGCCTCTGGGACCCTCTGCATCACTCCTGCTGCCTTCTGTGTGGATGACGCAGGCCCTCTGGCCTCTGCGTTGTCTCTGCTAGGCTCTGCGTGGCCTGCTCTGGCTTCTGCGTTTGCCTCTCTGCCTCCACGTTGGTCTGTCGGCACTATCTCTGCCTCTCTATCCAGTACTCACTGCCCCTCGTTGTTGATCATTGATTCGACTTTACTTAGCAAACCCTGCTCTAGTAAATCAAATGACTGATCACTCTAGTGTGTTCTCTAACTGACCCTCAAGCCTCCTCTTATACTTTTCTTGTTGGTCCTTCAACGGCCGAGATTACATCTCTAATCAACTACTAAGATTAGATTTGCCTTGATCCATGACTTTTGGAACTTTCTAACCGAGTTTTATATTAATACCCATTAATATTTTATTTCTCCTAAGTTTAGACTTAGGAACTCCATTAATAATATTAATTATTTTAATATCTCCCAAACCGGTTAAAATCTGCCCAAACCATTTTTGAGTCTTGGAGATCTCATGCGCTTTAGCCTCTGCACCAATTTTCATCGCTAAAGCACATCTGATGCTACCCCAAATCAACACTCCCTCTTAGCAAGGACTGTGCTCTAGTAATACTCCGCACTGAGCACCACTCTGATTATACAGCAAGGGTACCTGTGTTGATGGTAGGCCTCCCAGCCCAACATGCTCTACACTGTTGCATCTTGTAATGCTGCCCATGACCCTGCCACTACCACTGCTGCATCCTTACAGCAGCTCCCTATGCATCTATGCTGCTGCTGGTCCTTTCACCCAACACTGGAACCCCCTCTCATCATGCTGCATCATGCTACTACACTGCAACTCAATTACTAAGAAGTAAGTAACTGATCCACCCAACTTCTGACATCCCTGTCAAGCTAGAAACACTCCCGATGTTGAAGCTCTCTCTGTTGCTATCAAGTGCTCCCTCTACAGCCTATGCGTTGCTGCAACAACTCCCTGCATCTTGCACCACTACAAACTTCTTTGTGCTATCCTACACTGTTACAACACTCTTCGTGCCTCTCGCACTGCTGCAGCCTGCTAGCCTCACGCTACCCGGGGACTCCCACATTGTAACACTTTATCACTTCATCCACATACGTCTCTACCAACATCTGTCAATCCTACTACTCTCTCTTCGGGGCTCCCATAGCAAGGTATAATCCAAGAGGTTGGGTACCTCAAGGATCCTGCCCCTCATCGCTTGTTGTCCTCCTAACTATAATTCAATGTCTCCCCACCTCTTCTCTAGAGGTACATGAGTACTCATGGCACAATCGTCATCCTCCTCGACCTCCTTCTCCGCCTTTGCTGGCGCTGCCTTAGAGTCAGACACCTCTCCCTTGTTCTTTTTCCTCAAACACTAGTTCACATAATGACCCAGTTCCCCACAATTGAATCATTTGACCTTGGAGAGGTCCTTTTTCTTCCTCTTCTCCTGCTTTCCCGAAGATGCCAGAGCTACATCCTCTTCCTCTTCCTTCTTGATCCAGACTCCTTTGTTGCTACTTCCCGTCTTGTTTAGCCGTTTGATCTCTTCTTGACGAAGAGCCGCCCACAATTCTTCCCAATCTGGAAGATTCGCCCTGCCCAGAATGCTCTGGACAAATGTCTCCCACTCCTCAGAGACTGCATTTAGAACGGTCCTCACTAACATCTCCTGATCTGGCATGTGTTGAATCTTCTAAATCTACCCGTTAGAAAATTAATCTGTATTCTGCTGGTTTATTTCTTCTACTTGTAAATTCTGAACAAGTAATTTAAAATATTTAAATACCGAAATAAACACAGTAGAGTCACAACATCTACAGATCATCAGCTGAAAGAAAACAAACACACAAGTGACACCGTTATTTTTGGACGCATATCCCTGGAAAAACCCAATGCAGGAAAACCGGTGCAGCTGTTTTGAGGGCTTATTATTATGCAATATTTCCTTGAGTACAACTGGGTGCCTAACTGGCTCTCCCGACAGAGAAAAATACACGATAGCAATACCTCTCTATTCGGAAACAGGTATTCAGAAAACCTGTCCCATGAAACCCTCTCCAGTGACTCTGAAGCTCAGCGTTGGCCCTTCTAGACTCTGCGTCAGACCCAAGCCCCTCTGTGTCAACCCTCTAAGGCACTGCGGAACCTCTAGGACCCTCTGTGTCACTCCCTCTGCCTTCTGCATGGATGACGCAGTCCCTCTGGGCTCTGTGCTGTCTCTGTTGGGCTTTGCCTAGCCTGCTCTGACTGCCGCTCTCGCTCTCTACCTAGTACTCACTGCCCCTCGTTGTTGATCACTGATTCACTTTACTTAGCAACCCTGCTCTAGCAAAATGAATGACTAACCACTCTGGTGTATTCTCCAACTGACCCTCAAGCCTCCTTTTATACTTTTCATGTTCGTCTTTCAATGGCCGAGATTAAATCTCTAATCAACGACCAAGATTAGATTTGGCTTGATTCATGACTTTTGGAACCTTCTAACCCAGTTTTATATTAATACCCATTAATATTTTATTTTTCCTAAGTTTAGACTTAGGAACTCCATTAAAAATATTAATTATTTTAATATCTCCCAAACTGGGTACAATCTATTCAAACCATTTCTGGGTCTTGGAGATCTCATGTGCTTTAGCCTTTCCACCAATTTTCATGGCTAGAGCACATCCGATGCTACGCCAAATCAACACTCCCGCTTAGCAAGGATTGTGCTCTAGTAATACTCCACACTGAGCATCACCCTGATTATCTGGCACCAATACCTGTGTTGATGCTAGGCCTCCCAGCCCAACATCCTTTACACTATTGCATCCTATACTGCTGCCCATGGCCTTGCCACTGCGACTGCTGCATCCATACAGCAACTCCCTCTACATCCATGTTATTGCTGGTCCTTTCTTCCAACACTGCATCTGCACTGCAACCCCTTCTCATCATGCTGCATCATGCTTCTGCTAACCACTACTGCACTACAACTCGGTTACTGAGAAGTAAGTAACTAATCCACCCAACTTCTGATATCCCTGTCAGGCTAGAAACAGTCTCGATGCTGAAGCTCTCTCTGTCGCTAACAAGTGCTCCCTCTACTGACCGCTGCGTTGTTGCAACAACTCCCTGCATCTCGCACCATTGCACACCTCTCTATGCCATCCTACACTGGTGCAACACTCCCGTGCCTCTCGCACTGTTGCAACCTACTAGCCTCGCGCTGCCCGGGGAATCCTGCATTGTAGCACTCTCCACTGCTTCATCCGCATCCGTTTCTACCAACATCTGCCAATCGTGCTACTCCTTTTCGAGGCTCCTGTAGCAAGGTATAATCCAAAAGGTTGCGTACCTCAAGGATCCTACCCCTCATCGCCTGTAGTCCTCCTGACTACAGCTTGAAGTCTCCCCACCTCTTCTCTAGAGGCACATGAGCACTCATGGCATAATCGTCATCTTCATCGACTTCTTTCTCTGCCTTCTCTGGCGCTACCTTAGAGTCAGACGCCTCTCCCTTGTTCTTCTTCCTCGGACACTGGTTCGCATAGTGACCCAATTCCCCACAATGGAAGCACTTGACCTTGGAGAGGTCCTTCTTCTTCCTCTTCTCCTACTTTCCCACAGATGTCAGAGTTGCATCCTCTTCCTCTTCCTTTTTGATTCAAACTCCTTTGTTGCTACTTCCCATCTTGTTCAGCCGTCTGATTTCCTCTTGGCGAAGAGCCACCCACAATTCTTCCCAAACTAGAAGACTTGCCCTGCCCAATATGCTTTGGACAAATGTCTCCCACTCCTCGGAGACTGCATTTAGTGTGGTCCTCACCATCAACTCTTGATCCAGCGTGGCCCCTATGGAAGTCAGTTGGTCCTGGATCTCCTTCAACTGATCGACGAAGAGATCTATCTGCTCTCCCTTCTACATCTAGTATGACCTTAGCAGATTCTCCAGTAACATCTTCCTCTGCATGGAAAAACGCTGGTACAATGTCTTCAATGTGTCCCACATCTCCTTTGTCGTTTCCTTCTCAGTAATATGTTGGACCACATGGTCCTTGACCCCATCAAGGATGATGCACTTTTCTTTAGCCATTGCCTCCTCGTACGTTTCATTAGCTACCGGATCAACTGGGATAGCCATTACGCTCAACGCGAAGCCCTTGATGCGACGTTTGTCTAAAATGGACATAATCCTGGCCTTCCAGACCACAAAGTTGGACGCTTTGTCTAGCCTGTCCTGATCCATCGGCTTATTCACGACCATCTCTCTACTCTTATCTCTCGACTCCTTCGAGTCTCTCTACTTTCTGCCTAGAAGTTCTTACTTCAACTCCTGCTAAGTCTCTCTACTTCTCGTCTGTAAGTTCTCGGTTTGACTCCTCTAAGTCTCTCTACTTCCTGTCTAGAAGTTCTCCTCTGGACTCCCTCGAAGTCCCGATTTCCTTCCCAGAAATCCTTCTGCCAACCGTCAAGTTGCCCCTCTCCAATCATCTGTGCAACTGCAAAACTGATCTGGATTCCTTGGCTAGAAATCCACCTCAACAACAACTCCCTCTACCTTGGTTTTGCCCTGTTAGGTACTGTTCTGACCACAGTACCCCACTAGCTTCGCTCCCGCAAACTACCTATAGCTTCCTTCGCCCTAGCAACTGAAGGATTGAGCCTTTTGTTTCTGCGCAATCCCAGCACTGGCAAAACAGCTCCCTTAGTCAACTGTGTCAGCCCTCCTGGCCTCTGCGTGAACCTGTTTCTACCCTCTTCAACGTCTGTGTTGGCCTCTCTCAGGCCCGAACCGATGATGCAGTCCCTCTGTGTCAACCCTTCCTCTATCGCTTTCTGCAAGGATCAGCTCTGTCACTCAGAACAGCTGAATCTACTGCAAATGTTTTGCTCAGTTGATGCCTTCAACTTTCCTGTGTTCTGCAACCACGCTCTGATACCATGTTGAATTTTCTAAATCTATCTGTTAGAAAATTACTCTGTATTCTACTGATTTATTTCTTTTACTTGTAAATTTTGAACAAGTTATTTAAAACATTTAAATACTGAAATAAACACAATACAGTCACAACATCTACAGATTATCAGCTGAAAGAAAACAACACACAAGTGACACTGTTATTTTTGGACACATGTCCTTAGAAAAAATCCCATGCGGGAAAATCGATGCAGTTATCTTAAGGGTTTATTATTATGCAGTATTTCCTTTAGTACAACTGGGTGCCTAACCAGCTCACCCAACAGAGAAAAATACATGGCAGCAATACCTCTCTATTCGGAAGTAGGTATTCAGAAAACCTGTCCCACGAAACCCTCTCCGACTACTCTGAAGCTCAGCGCTGGCCCTCTGGCCTCTCTGTCAGCCTCCTGTTGCACTACGTCGGCCCCAGGACCCTCTGCGTCAACCCTCTAAGGCACTGCACATCCTCTACAACCCTCTGCGTCACTCCCTCTGCCTTTTGCGTGGATGACGCAATCCCTCTGGGCTTTGTGTTGTCTCTGTTGGGCCCTGTCTGGCCTGCTCTGGTTGCTGCTCTCGCTCTCTGCTCAGTACTCACTGCCCCTCGTTACTGATCACTGATTCACTTTTGCATAGCAACCCCGTTGTAGCAAAATGAATCACTGATCACTCTAGTGTATTCTCCAACTGACCCTTAAGGCTCCTCTTATATTTTTCTTGTTGGTCCTTCAACGACCGAGATTAAATCTCTAATCAACGACTAAGAATAGATTTGGCTTGATCCATGACTTTTGGAACCTTCTAACCCAGTTTTATATTAATACCCATTAATATTTTATTTTTCCTAAATTTAGACTTAAGAACTCCATTAAAAATATTAATTATTTTAATATCTCCCAAACCGGGTACAATTTATCCAAACCATTTCTGGGTCTTGGAGATCTCATGTGATTTAGCCTCTCCACCAATTTTCATGGCTAGAGAACATCTGATGCTACCCCAAATCAACAGCGTGGCTCCTATGAAAGTCAGTTGGTCCGGGATCTCCTTCAACCGACCGAGGAAGTGATCTATCTCCTCCCCCTTCTGCATCTGGTATGACCGCAGTTGATTCTCAAGTAACATCTTCCTCTACACAGAAGTATGTTGGTAAATATTTTTCAAGGTGTCCCACGTTTCCTTTGTCGTCTTCTTCTCGACAATATGTTGGACCACATGATCCTTGACCCCATCAAGGATGATGCACTTCGCCTTGGCCGTTGTCTCCTCGTGCTCCTCATTATCAGTCAGGTCAACTGGAATCGCCATTATTCTCAAGGCGAAGGCCTTGATGCGATGTCTATCTAGAATGGATAGGATCCTAGCCTTCCAGACCACGAAGTTGGGCGCCCCGTTTAGCCTGTCCTGATCCCTCAGTCCATTCATGTCCATCTCTCTGCTCTTCTTATCAACTCCTCCGAGTCTCTCTACTTCCCTCTGGAAGTTCTCCTTTCAACTCTTGTTGATTCTCTCTATTTCCCACCTGGAAGTTCTCTGCTAGACTCCCTCTGAGTCTCGATTCCCCTCCTAGAAATCCTTGTGCCAATCGTCAAGTCGCACCTCTCCAATCTTCTGTGCACCTGCAACACTCATTCGGATTCCTTGGCTAGAAATCTGCCTCGGTAGCGACTCCCTCCACCTTGGTTTTGCCCTATTAGGTACTGTTCTGTCCACAATACCCCAGCAGCGTCACTCCCGCAAACTGCCCACAGCTTTCTATGCCTCGCAACTAAAGGACTAAGCCTCTAGGCTCTGCGCAATCCCGACAGTGGCAAAAATGCTCCCTCAGCCAATTGCGTCAACCCTCCTGGTCTTTGCGTGGCTTTGCATGAGCCTCTTTCTGCCTTCCTCAACCTCTGCGCTGACCTCTCTCTGGCTCGGACTGATGACGCAATCACTCTGCGTCAACCCTTCTTATCTCGCTTTCTGCAAGGATCAGCTTCTATCACTCGGGACAGTTGATTCTATTGCAAATGCTCTTCTTCAGCCAATGCCTTCATCTCTACTGTGATTTGCAACCATGCTCTGATACCATGTTGAAATTTCTAAGTCTATCCGTTAGAAATTTAATCTGTATTCTTCTGGTTTATTTCTTCTACTTGTTAATTTCGAACAAGTTATTTAAAACATATAAATAATGAAATAAACACAATACAGGCTCAACCATCTATAGATTAACAACTGAAAGAAAACAAACACACAAGTGACAACGTTATTTTGGACAACTCATCCCTGGAAAAACCCAATGCGGGAAAAATGGTGCAACAATTCTGAGGGTTATATTATTATGCAGTATATCCTTGAGTACAACTGGGTGCCAAACTGGCTCACCCGACAGAGAAAAATAACCAGCAATAATACCTCTCTATTCAGAAACATGTATATTCAGAAAACCTGTCCCATGAAACCCTCTCCAACAACACTGAAGCACTGTGTCATTCCTCCTAGCCTCTGCGTCAGCCTTAGAACCCTTTACATCAGCCATTTGAGGCAATGCACAGCCTCTGGAACCCTCCGCGTCACTCCTGCTGCCCTCTGTGTGGATGACGCAGGCCCTTCTGGCTCTGTGCTGTCTCTGTTGGGCTCTACGTGGCCTACTCTGGCTTCTACGTCTGCCTTTTTGCCACTGCACTGGTCTCTCAGCACTATCTATGCCTCTCTATCCAGTACTCACTGCCCCTCGCTATTGATCACTGATTCGACTATACTTAGCAAACCCCACTCTAGTGAATCGAATGATTGATCACTCTGGTGTGTTCTCCAACTGATCCTCAAGCCTCCTCTTATACTTTTCTTGTTGGTCATTCAACGACCGAGATTACATCTCTAACCAATGGCTAAGATTAGATTTGGCTTGATCCATGACTTTTGGAACCTTCTTACCTAGTTTTATATTAATACCCATTAATATTTTATTTTTCCTAAGTTTAGACTTAGGAACTCCATTAAAAATATTAATTATTTTAGTATCTCCTAAACCAGTTAGAATCTGCCCAAACCATTTCTGGGTCTTGGAGATCTCATGTGCTTTAGCCTCTCCACCAATTTTCATGGCTAGAGCACATCCGATGCTACCCCAAATCAACACTGCCTCTCCTCCAGACACTTTTGGAAATTGGCTGATTGATAGTGGTGCCTCAAGGCACTTCACCGGATACAAGGAAGCCCTCTCTAATTTGATACAAAATGATACAAGCTTGGATATCATCCTTGGAGGCGATACCACCTATCCCGTGAAAGGAGTAGGGAATGCTACCCTTCAGTTGAATCAAGGTAACACTATTCATTTGCAAGAAGTACTATACGTACTTGATCTCAAGAAGAACCTGGTGTCCATTTCAACCATGGAGGACAAAGGATTCAAGGTGGCATTCATCGATGGAAAGGTATGTGTTTGGAAAAGAAATTTTAAAGATGATTTTACTCTTGGGTTCAGGGTTGACACTTTGTATCAAGTTGGAGGAAGTCCATTGGGAGCCATGTCTTGCGACACATTTCTACAATCCGAACTATGGCACCAAAGGTTTGCCCATCTTCATTATAAGGCCCTACCTGATGTGAGACAAATGGTGACAGGTATACCCGAGTTCAAAGTAGATCATGAAGGTGTATGTTCGGGATGTGCCGAAGGAAAACTTACAAGGGGACCATTCCCCTCAAGTAATAGCAAGACCACAGATATATTGCAATTAATCCACTCTGACATATCTGGTATGATGCTCGTAAACTCTTTGGGAGGATACTTATATTATCTCACCTTTACGGATGATTATTCTCGCAAGACCTAGATCTACTTCTTGAAGAAGAAGGATGAGTGTTCACCTAGTTCCGACACTTCAAAGCCTTGATCGAAAACCAATGTGAGAAGAAAATCAAGATATTGAGGACTGATAATGGGACCTACTACGAATCCAATGAATGCCAAGATTATTGCAGAGAAGATGACATTAAGAGGGAGACTACAACGTCATACACTCTTGAGCATAATGGTGTGGCTGAAAGGAAGAATCACTCTATTGTAGAAGCAGTTCGTGCCATGCTTCATGATCAAGGCCTTCTGAAGTTCCTATGGGCTGAAGCTACAAATACCGTCGTGTATGTTCAACACTGATGCCCTCATCAAGCATTGGACTCCAAGACTCCCAAAGAAATATTCACTGGTAAGAAACCCGATGTCTCTCATTTTAGAATTTTTGGAAGTCCCATATATTTTCATGTGCTGAAAGAGAAATGAAGCAAAATTGGGTGCATCTGGGAAGAAAGGAATCTTTGTGGGCTATAGTGAAAATTCTAAGGAATATAGAATTTATGTGGCTGGTCAAAAGGAAGTTGAGATAAGGTATGATGTCACCTTCGATAAAGATATTGCCCTTAGGAAGATCAATAACCTTCCTATCCTAAGGAAGGAAAAAGAGGCTGACACCAAAAATCAAGGTGCAAAAGAAGACGAAACGATGCTTGATGTTGATGAACCTATGGATCCTATTGATCCTCCTCCTCATGAGCCCTTCTCCTACAAAAGGAGACCCTCATGGCTTAGGGAGACTCTCGAAGATGCCGAGAGACACATTGCACCAAGGGGGACTTTCCGTGAAAGCAAGAAGTCGAACAGGTATCAAGGATATTTGACCGCCATGAGCACTATCATTCAAAACGAGCCTTCATCATTCGAAAAAGCCGTGAAGCATCAAGTATGGAAAGATGCTATGAATGAAGAATATGAATCAATTATGAAGAATGTTGTTTGGGATATGGTCCCTAGACCCCAGGACAAATTGGTTGTCACCTCTAAGTGGCTCTACAAATTCAAGCATGGAGCTAATGGAAGTGCAGACCCTTTCATTCACAAATGTAAGAGGGAGTTGGCTTCTAAATTTGAGATGAAGGACCTAGGACCGATGCACTATTTCCTAGGGTTAGAGGTCTGGCAAAAGCCAAGTGAAATTCTCCTCTCTCAAGGAAAATATGTTGTGAAGATATTGGAAAGATTTGGGATGGTGGACTGCAAGCCTGTGACTACTCCGATGGAACTTAACTTTAAGAAGTTGTGTGGTAGTGTTGCTGGATCTGAATTGGGAAATGCTTCTGAGTATTGTCAACTCATATGAGCACTGATGTTCTTGGTGAACTCTCATCCGGACATATGTTTTGCAGTTAACACATTGAGCCAATATATGGTTGAACCTCATCATATACATTGGATTGGTGCCAAGAATCTTCTAAGATATCTTTGAGGCACAATCACTCATGGACTGAGATACACTGTCGGAGATGTGAGGCTGCATGGTTATTCTGATGTTGATTGGGCTAGCAGTGTGGTGGATCGCAAGAGCACTTCTAGATGTTGTTTTTCTTTGGGTTCATCTTCGATATCCTAGATGAGCAGGAAGCAGAAATCGGTTTCCTTGAGCACCACCAAGGCCGCATACATCGCTGCTAGTATGGCCTCCTGTGAAGCTGTCTAGTTGAGGAAGCTCTTCAATGAGCTGTTTGGACATGTGCTAGATACCACCGTGATCCTCTGCAACAACCAGAGTGGGATCCAATTATCAGAGAATCTCGTGTTTTATGATCGCTCCAAGCATATAGATATCAGGTACCACTTTATCCGAGATATGGTACAACGAGAAGCAATAAGGCTCCATCACATTGGGACTAATGAGCAAGTCGTCGATATTTTGACAAAGCCCCTGGGGAAGGTCAAGTTATTGGCCTTCCAAAAACGACTTGGAGTCGTGGAGAGACCTTCTTATGAGGGTCCTATATGAGACGGGCATTGGGCTCTGGGAGCTCTTGGGGGCTTGGGGTACTTCTTGGAGCGATGAGCAACCATAGGGTGAGTGGTTCAGTCTTCCCCTAGTGGTTTGTTATGTACAGCGTGAGTGGTTCAGCCTTCCCCTGCGATACCCCTTGGCGACATGTAGGCAGGATGAGTGGTTCATCCTTCTCGTGCTGAGACATCCTACCCATGCAGTCTAGGAGTCATAGGAAGTACCTATCATTTGGCCATTGAATAGGGAAATGAGGATAGGGACCATAGTATTATCGATGGATGCATCGTGTACTACCGTACTCCTTATGCTAGGATGACCGATATAGATCTGGGATCAATTGGAAGTAACTTCGAGTCAGTAAGAGTGGTATGAGACACTCTCTTTTGATTGGAACTGACTTCAGGTCAGTAAGAGTGGTACGACACACTCTCCTTTGATTGGGACTGACTTTGGGTCAGTAGAAAATGGTATGATATATTCTTGATCACTTCTTCTTCTTCATAGCTCAGCAGAGTAGAGCACTGCATTGATGGCAGAGATATTAGAGATTGGCAAATGGATTAGTAGATGGAGTTCTCCCTAGTTGAGAGGGAGTGTTAAAATTGGCAACTAGGGCCAAACTCCACATGGGTCATCTTATTTATGACAACTGATATTTTTCTTGGATTCCTATCTCCGAGAAGTGTGGGATTGATCTAAATATCATCCGATTCTAACATGTACAAATGAAGTTATGAATTTATTTTGATTATGGTCAAATTGTCAAGGTCGGCCAGCAATTTTATGTAGGCTCAGAAGCCCAACAGTCATGTTTATTCATCCTCAACGTTGCATATAAATATAAGGTGACTTAGCCTCATTTGGACACTCATCTTCACACTTCTCTCTCTCTCCTCATTGATTGGGTACGGATTTTTGGCCGTCTCTCTCTCCACACGTCCGAAATTTTAGGAGGGAAATTTCAGGAGAGCGAAATTTCAGGAGGCCAAAATTTCAGGAGAACAAATTTTTGGACAGTTTGACCATGCGTTGACCTCCTTTGATTGCGATTTTTTGAGGGCTATCTCTGTTTGGGCAGGCCACATTTATAGGCACAAAAATGGAGGCGAAATGTTGACTGTTGACCAGCGTTGACTGCAGCTAGGGCTAACCGCAAGCGCCCTGTTTGACCAAACTCTGACTAGGCTGAATTTGACTGTTTTGAGGGTTTCTTTATCTTGTTGTTTGGAGCTCAAAGTTGACTAAGGTTGATCGATTTGATGAGGGTCAAATCTGCCCTGTTGACCAGCGTTGACTTTTCTGGTTAAGGCTCTTTTGCTGCTATTATATTATCAAATTTGTAAATTGTACTATCTCTATCTATTGAACTATTGAAGACTAAAAGAAATTTTGATCAAGGGTTTCCCCACATTGGGGTTTGTCCCCTGGCTAGTGCCACATCTTGTGTCATCTTGTCTTGGCTTGTCTTCTACCGTTTATGTTTATGTTCTCACCGCATTTTACTATCATGTTGATGTGATTGCTAATCTGAGTATTGATACTGGGCTAATAAAGAAATTGATGTAAAATTTCTCTAAAGCATAGAACATACCATTGTTGCCTAAAATTAACACATATCAAAGGGGTCAAGTGGGCTGGTTGGAATCTGTCTATGATAACCAAGCTACATTCTTCATTTCATCTTTAAACCCTTTGGCTCATTTGGTAGAATAAACCCATTACCCTAGGATAGACAGTTGTGAATTCCACCACCTTCAAAGAAAAATCTCTAAACATCATCATTCCATTTTCTGATTTTTCAGATCTGCAGCAAGGGGACAGATTGGTAGTCTCATTTTAGGGTTTTGTCCCTTGAGTTGGAGGAGAGTGTGCCTAAAGTGAGAAGAAAGTTTGTTAAGTTGATATTGAGCAGCTTTCCTAAGTGCCCCCAGGATAGCACTTTTTATTCAAGGACTTGAATATCTTTCAGTACAGGTTTGGTAGGTAACAAATTAGTGCCATTGCTTAGGACAGTTCATTTCGTAGATTTTAGAAGATTATGCTTCAAAACATGGATGACAAGAATTGAAGGTAGAAAAATGTTTTCATTTTGCAACTCAATTGGAAGGGAATTTCACAAGGGAGATATCCTACACAAAGTTCCTAACATAATCTTGTTCCATTGCAAGTAAAAGCAGAGAGATATTATATAAGGCGGGTAGACAATTCAGCCAGAATTCTCTAGTTTCAGGTACACATGCATTTTGTTTTGTTAAAGACACTGTATGTCTTTCTTGATAATTGAGAGCAGCCTACTGCAGCATGAATCATGCCTTCATGTTAGGCCAATTTGTACATAAGTATACAAAGTCTCTTCCCAACTTTTAGCGTAATAATGCAATTGCATTCGAGGATCATGTGGAAGCTTTTACTAGCATGCTTCATTTATTGGATTTTGATCATTTGGATGTGCTTTTAAAGTTGTTTGTCTATTTAGAAGATGATGCTGCAAATTGGTTTAAAAATCATTTTGGAATGGTAGGAATGAAATAAAAGAGGATATACTATAGTTGGCCAAGTTGCATGAGACCCAAAATAGGAAAATGGAACAATCAAGGAGTTCAATTCCAAGTTTGACAAGATTATTTGGAAGTTTATGTTTATTAATATAACAAATAATTCAACCATCATACCACAAGTAAAAATACCACACAAAACAAACTCAGCCAATATATTCTGATCTCATTTTATTAATTTGACCTGGAATTACATGTTGGAGTAGCCTTTTGAGATATAAAAATAGATTTATGGAAGCTCATAAACAGCCACGGCTAATGCCATGATTTTTTGGGCAAATAAGAGATGATCACAGTGATGAAATTCCCCCTTACACTGTTGTAAATTATTATACTAGAGCAGATTTGATGGCTGGTTAAACCCTCCCTTTTGATGCCACGGCCCAGCAAATGATGGCTCGAACTACTGAAAAAATGGCGTTGGATAGGGCAGAAAAAATATGGTCCGAAATGTCATGTCCCCAATAAATAATTTTGCTAAGAGAAATCCACATTTTTGCAATTTTGGCGTTATAAAATATTTTGGATTTAAAAACTTAGGAAAAGTGGTTCAAGGAACCATTTACTTTACTTTTGGAGAAAAAGGAGAATAAACATTAGAGAAAATAAAATTATTTTGTCAATGAAATTTGGGGGCCACTCAAAAAGGGAATTTCACACCCCCTTGAGATATTCGGACTAGGAGGAGGAAGGGGAAAAGAAGGGAGTTCGAACTTGTGGAGAGAGGGAACCACCAAGGGGAAAGGATTTAACATCTATAAATAGCACATGGGGGCTCCATTTTTGCATCTTTTGTTCATATATTTTCTGGATATCAAACTCTCTTGGAGGTTGTTCAACACAAGAGGAGTAGAGTTGTTGAGCTCAAGGGTTTCAAGCGAAACTCAACCTCATTTCGGAGAACTTTGAATTTCTCCCTAGTGAGGCTTTGGGGAGTCTATTCCAGGACTTCCATTGGGATTTATTGCAGAGATTCCACTCAGAATTTGCACTTCCTGGGCACAGAAGAACTATGAGGTACATCTGGAGCAACTTCTTTCCACTGCAGGTTTCGAGCATCTACAGATGATTTCCTCTTGGTAGCAGGAGGAGTTTGGCACCAAAGTTTATAACTGAGCTAGTTTCTTATTGCTGGGTTGAATTTCTCTTTCCAGGCCCTGCACAGGGGTTGATAGACAAATATTTTTTAGGGGTTTAGATGTGATATTCCCACCTATTGCTAAGGGGAGCTATCAATTTTGCCCAATTTTGTATTAATTTGCACTTGCACTTAGGAAAGCTGGGTTTAGAGGTCCCACATGAACTTTTGAGTTAAAGGGAAGCCCAAACATTAGAAGGAGGAGAAAATCGAAATGATAGTGGTAAGTGGGGGCACCCATAGAGAAATATGGCCCACAAAGAAATACACACTTATTGGAGGGAGATTGGTGGGGGAAAGTCAATGGTTGGGCCCACATGAGCATTTGGAGGTTCTTTGACAAAAGAGGAGGAGGCAATGTAATATTTCTAATTAGCCATGGCTAATTGGAATATTCGATTTTGCTTATTTTTGCCTTCTATAGTTATTTATGAATAAAAAGGTGAGGAAAAGGGGACATAGCTCACCTTTAGAATAAAAGTCAATTCCTAGTAGCACAACGTTGTGACTTAAAGGGGAGCCAAGGGGGCCAAAGGGGGACGCAGAGATGGAGCCCACGCAGACACTTGGAGGGACTACGCAGAAGGGAAGAAACACGTGGCAAGAGAGGAATTACGCTGGAGAAGGTGGGCCTTGGGATTGAGAGAGGCAAAGGCTATAAAGGAGAGAGGAGCTTCCTCATTTTGGCATTCGATTATGTGCATTTGAGCTAGTCACTTCGACTTAGAGCACATTGGCTGTTTAGCTAGTCTGCAGCACTGTTTAGTGCATTGAGTGTCTCCGTTCAGAGATCTCACCCTTAGCCCCGAGGGACTTCGAGTGCCTACTCGAGCAAGGTATTTCCATCAATATTTTTGCAGTAGTTCCATCAGCATTTTTTGGCAGGAGGATTGAGCATCTTGGAGGACTGCGCAGCACTGAGAGGGATGACGCAGTTCTTTTTGGTAGGAGTTCTAGATTGAGGGTTTGCAGTAGGATTTGTGCTGGGAGATTGAGCAGGGGATTAGCCCTTGCATATTGGATGGTTTTGGCAGAGGTTTCAGGCAGATTACTGGAGAGTTTCATTTAGTGGTAGTGCAGAGCATTGAGGGACTGCGCAGAACCCCAAAGGGGTGATTTTCGGGGGTTAGCCATTTCATAAAAGCTTTCTGGGTTTCTTGAGTAGAGTCCGGTTCTAGAGTTTCAGCCTTTTCTGAGGAGGGGAACAACCCCAAATCCTCATTTGATTTCTAGCAGCAGCAGCAGCACGATAGTTCTCCAGCAACTGGGACGCAGATCAGAGAGAGGCCATTCCTTTGCTATTTTGAGTGTATTTCTTCACTTGCCTTGTGCAAGTCGAGGTGCAATCTTTCTGATCACCTCCTGTACTCATTGTATTGCTCAGTATAATAAAGTGGCTTAGCATTTCTCTCTGCATTTCTTGAGTATTTGCTTATATTTCACGTTTATATTATTATATATTGCTCCACTGTTATTTTTATCATTTTGAGCTTCTTGGTTATTATTTCATTTGTACGTATTTGGTTGGAGTTACTGGGGTTTTGGAGAATGTCCTTGAAACGGGATATTACAACTACGCTCTTGTCTGAGAATATCGAGCCATGTTAAATTTTCCAGATTGTTCTATGTTGTATCAATTACTTTAGCTCAATTCAATATTTCAATTAGAAATCTTTCAAATAACAATTAGTCTTTCCAATCTTCAACAGTAATTGAAGATAGAACAATCAATGCAATGACAAAGGAGACTATTAACACATCAACATGAGACACTAGGTTTGGTCAAAAACCAGGGAAAAACTCCACTAGTGGTAAAATCCTTTGAAGTTCTTCTATTAGATTGTCATAAAATGTTTAGTAGAGATAAGATAAGATAAGATAATTTTATTAATGTCCAACAAATGACCACAAAGTAGGTCAAAGGGACTGTCGGTTACAAAAGGGGGGTCGTGCCCAGTAGGAGAACCAAATGGTTTCCTTATAAAGACAAATACTGAAAGAAAGATAGAAAATAAAAACGAGGTGGGTCGGGGAGAGTGTATGGAGCTCCAATCCCGGCCTCGCCAACTGATCTCTAGACTGCGTCGCAGGATCACTGGTGAAGAAGACCCTGGGGACGCGAATGTGGGAGTCTGATTCTCCTAACATCCGAGGTCAAGAGAGGAGAACTGTGGGTAGTTCAGTAAGGTTTGTTGGCTTGAAATAGTGGTCACTGGTTGCCTCCCATTGTGCTGTCTCCGTGATCTATTGATCTTGGACTGCCTCGCGGGGAGATGTCTGGCGCGGTTCTGCTGCTGGGTCCTCGTATGCAAGGGGCTTCTCCTCTTAACTGAACGAGGGTTTGCCGATATATGTGAGCTCGCCTGATTGGTATCTTCGCTGGTTGATCTCTTAACTCCTCGGGCTGAGGGAAGTGTACTAAAGAAAGAGGTGATCTGACGAGTAGTGTTGGGTCGGCCGGGAGGCTGAAGGATATGCTCTCGATGCTTAAGAGTCTCCTGGATGTAAAGTGCGACACATCTCTGGTCCGTGTAGTTGAAGAAGCTGGAAAGAGTATTTGGTCCTCTGAATAGACAATGAAAGCGACCTCTGATCTCATAATATATCGGACACCCGAAGATGAAGTGCCATTCGTTTTCCACCTCCTGTGTATGGCATAGCCGGCAAATCCTGTCAACTCTCTCTATCTGGTGGTTTGTCTCTACCCGAAGCCTGTGTGATCCAACTCTGAACTGTTCGAGGGGAATCCGGAGAGCATGCATCCAATGTCGAAGTGTATACTGGGGGCGAACTATAAGTCCGTTTCTAATAATCATAAAGTGCTCTGCATAGAAAGCCATTTTCGGACGTAGCCCCCCCGGGGGGTCAATCCACGTGACCTGGATAAACTGTCTGTAGATGTCTTCCTTGATGATCTTGTTGAGTTCCTGCTTGGGGGGGAGTCCTCTGGAGGCGTTCAAGGAGTACTGAAAGGGGGGGAGGTGGTCTATGTGGAGTCCTACTGCCTTGAGGAACATTAAGACCCCTGTATACCAACATTTGGTTTTCCCTGATTGTGTGCGGTCGATGTCCTCAGAAGAGCAGTAGGCTAGATAAGGGTACCTGTCACGCCCTTTCAAAGTGTCTGCGAAGCTCCGGACTCGGTGGAGAAGGGAGACCAGTCTCAAGGCAGTCTCAAGGCGGAAGGGCTACGCACCAAACTCGGCCAGAATGATTTGTTGTGGGATAGTACACTTGCAACGAATAATGCGTCGGAGGAGAAGGGTTTGGACTCTCTCAACTGCCGCCCAGTCTGACTCCAGCAAGGAAGGGCCCCAAATTTCCGATCCGTACAAGATTGTGGGTCGGATCAAGGTGTCCATAAGGCTCAACTTTGACGAGATGTCCTGGCAGTGATGGCGAAAACATTGTCTCTCCAATATGGCTAGAGAGCCATACCCCTTATTGATCCGAGGTTGCAGAGCTGGCCGCATACTGAACCGGGGGCCCGAAAACTGTACTCCCAAGTACGTGTAGCTATTGGTAATCTCCACTGCCTTTCCCTTGAAGAGGAACTGGAGATCCTGAGACTTCTTCGTCCCATTGAAGACTATTACTTTTGTCATACCCAGGTTCACTGTCAATTTCCGTAGATCGCAGAATAGTGCTAGTGCATCCAACTGTCTCTGGAGCCCTTCTAGTGATGAAGATATGAGTGCAATGTCATCTGCAAAAAGTAAGATATAGATCAAAACATGATGAAGATAGCAACCGTCAGACTCCTGTATGTGTTCCCGTAGAAAGGCTTCGAGCTCATCAATATAAATCCCAAAAAGGGTGGGGGAGAGTGGGCACACCTGCTTGACTCCAATCGTGCTCCGGATGAATTCAGATAGCCCCCCTACAGTGCGAAGACGGCCCAGTACAGAGTCGTAAAGACGCATAACAGCAGTCAGTTGGGAGTGTGAGGTACTGATGTCTTTGAGTCGCTGAAGAAGATCCTCCCTCGGAACTGAATCAAAGGCCTTCCGGAAGTCCACAAAGCAGCAATACACCTTCAAGGACCAGTGGCGTGCTTCCTCGATCACAACACGGAGTGTAAAGATGTGGTCAATGGTCTGGTGATCTGGTCTGAAACCGGCTTGGCCTCTGGCTCTGAGATCTCTTTCTTCGAAATCTCTGGAAAGCTTTCTGTGAAGAATAGTGGCATAGAGTTTAGAGAATGTATGACCCACCATAATTGTCCTGTAGTTGTTGGGGTCCGAGGTATTCCCTGACTTATGGATGGGGTATATAATATGATGGGACCATATGGGGGGGAACCCATCTCGGACTACATGGTTGAAAAGATCAACCAGGTACCCAACTAGGGGTCGTAGGCCATGCTTGAAAAATTCGGCTTGGAATCCTTCTTCATCCGCCGCTTTGCTGCTATTCAACGCCCAGATGGCTTCTCTGACGTCTTTGTCGGTGAATAGGTGGCAGGATAGGGGAGGAGATGTGACTTGTATGTGGGACTGTCTGGGAATGTCATAAAGACGAGAGGTGTGAGAAAACATGGAAATCGGGTCGAGATCAGCGGGAGGGGGAGAACGCCGGGGGAGGATCTTACCCCAGAATTGCTTAGGGGAATGAGTAAGAAGGGCGGAAAGCTCCCTTCTTTGTTGGGCGATGAACTGCCGTTTCTTGTGGCGGAGAAGGCGACGATAGTTCTTTTGGATGGCAGAATAAGAGGGAAGGGACTGACGGAAGGCATGGCGGAGATCCTGGTGGAGGAGTTTACACTCTGTATCGTACCATTTGTTCATAGGGGAAGTTCCTGTCTTGCAGGAGGTCGAGGAGGTCCGAAAGGAGTGGGGGAAGGATTGGAGCGCCGACTCCCAGATTGCTGAGGAGAGACAATGGTATTTATCTGAAACAGTCTCGAGACGGGAGAAGTCATTTGAGTTGGGGAGGATTTGTCGGAGTGAGGAGGAGAAAATGTCGGGGTCACCCTTCTCAAAACAGAAGATGGTTCTACCGAGGGGTCGAGGCGGGGGGTGGATTGGTTGGGGGGGATCAGACTGAAGAGAGAGTGAAAGCAGTGCGTGGTCGGCTAGGGGGATGGGAGATACAGAGAGATTCCGGATAAAAGGGAGCAGTGCTCGGCCGGTCAAAGCGTAATCCACCACGCTAGCACCACCTCCATAAGGTCTACACGTGAAGAAGCGGGATTCCGGGAAGCGTGAGAGGCCGTTCAAGATTATCAGCTCATGTGATTCTCCCAACTGCAAAAGATGTTTACCGTAGGCTGTGATGGGGCCCAGGGCGTCCTCTAAGATTCTCTGCAATCCTGCTGAAGCCAAGTCCACACCCCTAGTGCAGAACACATCCTCTGAACGGTCATGGAGGAGGACCTGATGTTCCTTGGTACGGGCGTTGAAATCCCCCATGATGATGATTTCTCCATCAGTGGAGAATTTAGTGATGTCTGGGTATATGCTGGTGAAGGGGTCTCTTTCTACATCGTCGTGGATGGCAAACGAAGATGTGGTGGGGGGGAAGTAACAAACAGCAATAAAGATATCCCTCAGGGGTGGGTATCCAGTTCTGATTCGGATCCACATGTACCTGGCGTACTCATCTGTATTTACCACTGTGACTCTATCTCTAAGCTCGTTTTTAACGAGGCACGCTACTCCTCCTGACCCTCTGAAACCCCCTGAGCTCCTTGTTTCCTGTCTACATACTGAATACCAATGGTACCCTGTTATATCTGGGAGGGGTCGAACCGGGCTCTCATGGGTCTCTGTTACTAGGAGGATATCTGCTGACTCAAGGGCGTCGTAGAGTAGCCCAGGTGAAGACCAAAAGGACCCATTCCCATTCCAGCAGTGAATTGACATCCCTGGTGTTCGACTCCCCCCCAGGCGGGCCCATCATTTGGAACTGCCTGC
The DNA here is from genome assembly GCA_000404065.3 of Pinus taeda. Classification (NCBI taxonomy): domain Eukaryota; kingdom Viridiplantae; phylum Streptophyta; class Pinopsida; order Pinales; family Pinaceae; genus Pinus; species Pinus taeda. Next base: position 167,671 of record APFE030821760.1, read on the forward strand.
TCGAGGTGTCCATCCTGGGGGGAAGGAGTCTCGAATGATAGCGCGAAGGTTCCTTATGACTGCCCATTTACCTGCTTGTCTTGCTGCCATCACTTGTTCCCTAGCCTGTTTGAGTTCAGCTACCTGTGCCCGAGTAAGATCCTCATCTAAGAATATCTTGTGTGGAAGATTAAAAAGCTTCAGCTTAGCTCGAAGAGTATGTAGACGATCTGTGGTATTATGGAATCGGATAAATAAGGTGGAGTCCTGTCCTAGCCAGGCTCTGTCTAGGCTGATACCTGATATGTCGAGGGTGTCTTTCAAGAATCCTGTGGCCACCTCCATCGGATCTGCTGAAGATAAAGGGAGAGGGAGACCTCTCACTTTGAGGTTTAGCTCTCTCGCTCTACGGGATCGTTCTTCCACAAGTTTGGCATTTACAACTTCCTCTACTGCCGTGATAGGAGAGGGTTTGTCTTTCCCCCGAACCACATGTGCCCATGTGTTGATGTGTGTTTTTGTCTCCTGTCTGAGGGATGCTTGTTGGGATATAATCTCCGCCTGCTTGTTCCTGATCTCTTGGATTTCTGCATGCAAAGTTGTCTCTGTGGGGTCTTCTTGTACTGATTTACGAAGGGACAAGTTTTCCCCTTCCACGAAGGAAATTCTGTCATTTAGGATGTTTACCTCGGCCCGGAGCTTGTCGTTCTCGGTTTCAAGGGAATCTACCCGACGCAATAATTGTTTGATTTGAGATGTCCAGAAGGCGAAGTCGGACTCCATGGCAATATCTCTGGGACTATAAGTCTCTTCCGGCTGATTGAGGCACTGGTGGAGGTAGCGGGAAGGTCCTCTGTTATTGAAACTGAGGTTTTCGTGTTTAAATTCCGTGGGTGGGAAACCCATAATTACCTTATCATTTTACTGGATCAAAACCCGGAACTGCGTTCTGTATGGATCTGTGAGAAAACAGCAAACTGAAGTTTTGGAACCACGGTTCGCCTGAAGAAATGAGCTTACTGGACGACCTGTGGAACCGTGATGGTTCTGTTTGCAGTTCTGGCACGGTTCCACTGTGGTTCCTGAGCCGTTCTAGAGCCCGCTTCGCAGCTTACTGGATGCTGCAGCAGAAGATCGTGCAAGGGGGATGCCGCCTTAACGCTGCCGTCGCGTGAGCAAACTGTCCGCAGCCGTAATGTTGCCGTCGTGCGAGCAATCTGTCCGCAGCCGGCTGGGAGGAACAGCGGACACCACCACGCAGGATCTGGCCGCCGGAGGAGATTCACCGCGCAGGAGGAAAACAGGCCGCCGCCGTAAGAGCCGTCGTTAACAGGCCGCCGCTGCAAAGAAACGCGCAGAGGAGATCGGGCCGCCGCCGCAAGAGCCGTCTGTCACGTGCCGCCGCCGCAAAGAAACGCGCAAAATCCACGCAGTCGGGCCGCCGCCAGAAGATCGGTCTCGTCGCGATAGCGGCTGCGGGTGGGGAGGGAAGTCAGCGGGAGAGGGAGAGCCGACGGCACGCAGTCAGCAGACGGCACGACGGCGGGAGCAGAAGCCGACAAACAGCGAGCCGACGGCACAGCGGGATCGGGAGAGCCGACGGCGCGGGGGTGGGAGCACGGGGGCACGGGGGTGGGAGCAGTGTTGTGAAAAGCGCGATCTAATCGCGCTTTTTTGAAAAAATCGCGAGTTTTTCCTCATGCCGCGTAAATCACGATTTTTAAACGAAAAAATCGCGGAGAAATTTTTTTTGGCGATTTTTTCGAAAAAATCACGATTTTTACCGAAAAAAGCGTGGGGTCGGGCGGCAGCGGGTTTTTAAAAAGGAAAAATGAAATTTCATTTGCCCATTTGGACAGCGCGTGGCGGAGGAGAGCTTCTCAGCTGGGAGAGAGGACCTTGAGGGCGATTTTGCTAATTCGAGAGGAGATCGCTCACTATTTCGAGAGGAGATCGCCATTTTCACCGTAGAATCGGTATGTAGGTTGATTTTTTTTAGTTTTCATTGTTTCAAACCAATGTTTTTCAATGTTTTTAATTTTTTTTGTTGAAAAACTTCATATGGGCACCATTTTTTTTTTGTTTTCATTGTGTTTAAAGAATTG
>APFE030821761.1:0-19517 GCA_000404065.3 Pinus taeda
GTAGGTTAATCTATAGTAAGTTAAGCTTGAGTAGACTAAGCTAGAATAAGCTAGGATATGGTAAGTAGGAGTAGGCTAGAGTAGGATAGACTACAGTAGGGTATGATAGGACATGCTAAAGTAGGTTAAGTTAACATATGCTAGGCTAGAGAGGGACAGACTAGAGTAGGATAGGCCAAGGTAGGTTAGGTTAAGGTTTGCTAGGTGATTCGAGAGGATCCTAATTAAAAGGCATAGAATTCAAAGTTCCTAAAATATAATGGAAATAACACCTTATTGAAGGGCTCAATGAGGTAATTCCAATGCAACTTGAATAGGCAAATCTAGGCTAGGGAAGGCTAGAGTATTGTATGTTAGGCTAATCTAGACTAGGTTAAGTTTGAGTAGACTAAGCTAGAATAATTTAGGATATGGTAAGCAAGAGTAGGCTAGAGTAGTTTAGACTAGAGTAGGTTATGATAGGACATGCTAGAGTAGGTTAAGTTAACATAGGCTAAGCTAGAGAGGGACGGACTAGAGTAGGATAGGCTATGGTAGGTTAGGTTAAGGTTTGCTAGGTGATTCGAGAGGATCCTAATTAAAAGGCATAAAATTCAAAGTTCCTAAAAGCTAATGGAAATAAATCCTTGTTGAATATCTCGATGAGGTAATTCCAATGCAACTTGAATTGTGTCGAATGGAATCTGCATGTGAGATATATAGCAACTTGAAGATTTTGACCAATGGGTAAAAAGTTAAAGTAAAAGCATGTAGAAATTAATGTGCAGATTCAATACTACTCATGAAATTTGCTAAATCACAAGACTTGAAGCTACTCTACTGATGTGCAGAAGTTAATTCACCATCTAAAGCAAGAATCATAGACATGCAAAAGGAAATATAACACATGCACAAAGATTTATCTAGGGGAACGCAATTGCTCAAAACTCCTTACTATCTATATTGCATTAATCAGAGAATGGAGAAGAAATACAATGATTTCTCCAATCTGAGCACACCCTGCAAGTGTATGGTCTATCTCTCTGCCTGACTGACTAAATTTCAAGCCTTCCTAAGCTCATGTTTCCTTGTGTTGTTCTCTTGGGAAATTTCCCCTATTTTTTAGGAAACAATAGCCTTAGTTCAATCTATGACTGCATGAACCACTTGTACACATGGGATTATGCTACAATTGATAGTAAACTACCTTGGAATCTCCATCTCAAATGTATAACTAAAATTCTCTGCGTGAAAAAATTATTTTGGGTTGATTGATTAGTTAATTGGTTGACCACTCAATGTGGTTGAAGTTCCACACCCACAACTTGACGTCCATTATTTCTTTTGGCAGTTAGAACTCGTTAAATTGGCAATAACTTAAATTAACTGAAATAGATTGCTAAAAATTAGCAATCAATCATGTAGAACTGAACTCAAGCTTCTCCAACTCGAATTCACTAAGTTAATTGAGTGACAAGAGCCATGTCACCTCAGTTAAATACCTTCAAGTATTATGCTGAAACTGAAATTCAAATTTTAATCTAGTTTGACCAAGGAAAAGTAAAAACTAGATTTTATTGCTACATTTTCAACACTCCCTCTCAGAAAGAAAGGGATTATCAACCACCCCTATCCTACACATGTGGAACTTGAATTTTCCTCTTGAAAAATCCTTTATCAAAATATATACATCTAATTCCTTTATCAAAATGTACTGCATCAATATAATCTTCCTCTACACACAATCTTGTAGATCGTGATATTAGATATCAATATGCCTGGATCGATCATGAAATACAAGATTCTTAGAGAGTTTTACGCAACCCTGATTATCATAGAAAATCAAAGTAGGATCCTTCATCTGACCAAATAACCCAACACGAATCTTTATCCTCTATATTGCCTTATATGTTACTTGCCTTACAACCATATACTCTTCTTCTGCTGAGCTAAGTGCCATAGATCTTTACTTCTTGTTATACCAAGAAACCGTTGCTGACCCAACATTGAAAATTTCTCCTGATGTGTTCTTCCTATCTAATGGATTCCCCGCCCAATTTGCATCTATGAAGCCTTGCAACTTCACTTGCTTTGTTAGTCTGTACCAAAGACCAAACTGAGTAGTGCCTCTGAGGTATCTTAACACATGCTTTGTTTCCTTCGAATATAGTTTGGTTGGCTTAACCATTGCTTGAATAAATTTCTTAACTTCATAACACATGTCTGGTCGCTTATTCACCAAATACACAAGTGAACCCACAAGTTGCCTATAAATGGTAGCCTTCACTACTTCACTTGAGCTAGCATCCTCTTTTGTTAAAATTGGCAACTAGGGAAAAGATTCATGTGGGTCATCTTATTCATGGCTGATAATATTTTTATTATATTCCTCTCGTCGAGAGGTGTAGGATAGATATAAATATCATCCGATTCTAATAAGTATTCATGGAGATATGAATTTATTTTGATTATGGAATAATTATCAAGCCGACCTACAACTCATGTAGGCTCAGGAGCCCAACAGTCGCATATATTCAAACACCAACGTTGTGTATAAATATAGAAGGACTTTTCCTCATTTGGACTCACTCATCCCATCACATCTCTCTCTCTACTGCGCAGAAAAGAGTCTCTTCTCTACTGCGCAGAAAAGGGTCTCTCCCTCACATATGTGAAGCCGGAAGCTGCTGAAACTGAAGCTGCAACTGCAGAAGTAAAGTTTGAGCTACCTGAACTAGAATATCTCCTCATCTGAACTATGTTGTAGGTTCATCTGAACCTCCTCTAAAATCCACAACTTTTGGTGGTGGAATCAAGTCAATCCGACGAACGGTTTGCAAGGTATCGACTGCCCTAGTTTGAAGGAAGTTGCTGATACTGAAGCTGCAACTGCAGAAGTGAAGTTTGACCTACGTGGACTAGAAGATCTCCTCATTTGAACTCCGCTATAGGATCATCTAAACCTACTCTAAAATCCACAAATTTTGGTGATGGAATCAAGTCAATCCGACGGACGGTTTGCAAGATATCCACTGCCCTACTTTGAAGGAAGCTGCTGAAACTGAAGCTGCAACTGCAGAAGTGAAGTTTGACCTACGTGGAATAGAATATCTCCTCATTTGAACTACACTATAGGTTCATCTAAACCTCCTCTGAAAGCCCCAACTTTTGGTGGTGGAATCAAGCTGATCTGATGGTCGGTTTGTGAGATATCATCTGCCCTAGTTTGATGATGAAGCTGCTAATGTTGATGCTGCTAATCTAGGGTTTGTTACTACTGATATAAATCAGATTTATTGTATTATTTCTCTCTGCTGAATTATTGAAGATAAAAGAAGATTTGATCAAAGGGTTTCCCCACACATTGTGGGGTTTGTCCTTGGCTAGCCGCCACATCTTGTGTCTCTTGTCTTGGCTTGTTTTCTGTTGATCGTTTAATGTTCTATCTACACTTTACTTTATGTAAATGTGATTGCTAATCTGTGGAATATAATCAGGAAAAGAAGTAAACTGTTATAAGCATAGAACATACCATAACTTATCATGGGATTAGACGTAAGGTGAAGACAAAGCCCGAGCAAGAGCAAGAGAAATCACCAAAGAGAAGATTGGCAAGGCTATCCTAAAAGAACTATGGTGTCCTCAACACTCTTTCCTGCCAAAGACAAGCTTCGTGAGAAAGCTGACTATCACGGATGGAAGATGTCTATCGATCTAACCCTAGAAGATCAAGGAGTGTTGGACCATGTAAGAGGCAATATTGTTGAGCCTCCATCAAATGCATCTACTGCTGCCTGGAACAAATGGAAAAATGGAGAAGTCAAAACAAAGAAGATCATCCGAGACTCTATCAACAAGCACTTGGTGGTCTACATCTCTGATCTGAACATCTCTAAGGAAATCTACTATAGACTGGTGAGTTTATTTAAAGTTAATGATGCAAATCAAGTTTTGTTTCTTAGAAATAAACTGAGGGAAATCAAGAAGGGTAAAGATTAGAGTATGCAAACATACTTCTTAAGAATCACCGAGATGAAGAACGATCTCTTATCTATTAGGGAGACTATTATTGACAGACAAATGGCACTCATGACTCGTGGAGGATTACCATCCGAAAGGTATGTGTTCAAGACTACTCTTCTGAACAATAATAATTCCTGGTTTCAAGGAATTAATGGCTAGATGCATTCAAGGAGAAACAAGGGTAGAAGAGCAAGAAAAGCCCATGCCTAAAGGTCCTCTTGCTGCCTTTTCTTCTCATGCTAAGAAAAGAAATAATTTTGGGACTAAATCAAAAGGAAAGGCTAGACCTAAGGGTGGAAGAAAAGGACGATGTTACATCTGCGATAAAGTAGGTCACTATGAAAGGGAGTGCCCTGATAGAAAGGACTCACACTAGGATGATGATCAAAATCCCTCTAATGGAAATAAAAGGAATGACAAATTCAATAGCAAAGGTAAGAGGAGAACTGGGAATCAAGGAAGAGGACAACCATTCAAGAAGGCTAGAAATTCTAAGATGTATTAAATGCACCTGACCTTTGAAAGAACCTGGTTTCCATCTCAGAAATGGAAGACAAATTCCACAAGGTAACCTTCAGTGGTGGCAAGGTATGTGTATCGAAAAATAATGTTAAAGATGCCTTTACTCTTAGGTTTCATGTTGATTCATTATATCACGTCGATGGAAGTCCGCTAGGTGTCATGTCTTATGACACATCTCATTAGTTCGAACTTTGGCATCGGAGGATGGCCCATCTTCATTATAAAGCTCTACTCAGTGTAAGACAAATGGTGACAGGGATGCCCAAATTCCAAGTAGAGAAAGAAGGTGTATGTCTAGGATGTGCCGAAGGAAAGCTAAAAACGGGACCATTCCCCTCAAGCCAAAGCAAGACCTCTGATATATTACAGTTGGTTCACTCAGGCATATCTGAGGTTGGCATTAAGAGGGAGACTACTACACCACATACTCCTGATCAGAATGGTGTGGCGGAAAGGAAGAACCGCATGATTATGGAAGTTGTCTGGGCCATGCTACATGATCAAAGACTTTTAAAGTTTCTATGGGATGAAGCTGCAAACACTACCGTATATGTACAAAATTGATCCCCCCATCAAGCATTGGGTTCCAAGACTCCTGAAGAAAATTTCACCGCAAGGTGGACAATCTTCCGACTTTGAGGAGCTCTCAAGAAGCCGACACCAGGGAGCCAAAAGAAAAGGATGATGAATCAATTCCTAATGTAGAAGAACCCTTGGATCCGATTGATCCTCCTCCACATGAGCCTTCCTCTTCTAGGAAGAGGCCTTCATGGCTTAGGGGGCTACTTGATGATGCTGAAGGACATGCTGCACCCCGAGGAACCTTTCGTAAAAGTAAAAAACCTAACAGGTATCAGGGATACCTGACCATCATGAGCACAATCATGCAAAATGAGGGTTCATCATTCTCAGATGTCGTCAAGCATCAAGTATGGAAGGATGTTATGACCATAGAATATGAGTCTATTATGGAGAATGATGTCTGGGAATTAGTTCCTAGACCCCAAGACAAGACAATTGTCACTTCTAAATGGCTTTACAAGATAAATCATGCAGCAGATGGAAGTTTGGAAAAGTATAAGGCTCGTTTTGTTGCTCGTGGTTTCTCCCAGAAGGAAGGTATAGACTATGATATTTGCACTTGTTGCCAGATATACGACCATCTTCTTGATCATAGCCCTTATGGATTCACAAGGATGGAACCCACATCAGACGGATGTCAAGATCACATTCTTTCATGGTTCAATCAAAGAAGAGGTCTATGTGGTGAAACCCAAAGGATTTGAGATTTATTATTGAAATTCTCATGTATGCAGGTCGAAGAAGGTTCCTTATAGGCTGCAGCAAGCACCCCGAGCATGGTATGAGAGGATCAATAGCTACTTGATGAAGCTGGGATTCACTAGGAGTGAAGCCGATCCTAACCTTTACTTTAAGGTTGAAGATGAAAAACCATTCAGACTGGTGCTATACGTGGTTGACCTCTTTCTAACAGGTGCATACCCTCTCATTCACTTCTTCGTCTTATGCTACTTCTTCTATCACAGCTGACCATTATTGTTTTGTATCTACCTGTCTGACTCCTATCTCCTTGGATTGCTCATTGCAGCTAGCCCCCCCTCTATCTCATGCACCCCACCATCTTTCCTAGAGGTGACCTTCTCTGCTCAATCCTCTAACTCAAAACTAGGGACTTTCTCACACTCATACCACCTCAGATCTCATTCTTGGTCAAAGCCACTTGAATCTATTGGCATTCGTATCATATCCCTTCCCATCCCTCCCAAAACTCCCTAGGGAAAACCCTCCTCCCTCTCTAAGGCCAAACAACAGGCGGATATGGACTTCATTGTGGGTTTCCAATTAGCTATTGAACAGGTTCTTAGAGCACAGAACACCCTGGTATCCTCTCCCTCATGAATTTGCTCTCCTTGAATTGTTATGGGTTAGCTAGTCCTAAAAAAAAATTAGCATTTCAGAGGCTCCTAAGCCTTGAGCGGGTGGATGTCATTTTTCTTTAGGAGAAATTGGGATTAGTAGAAGCCATCAGTCACCTCCTTGAATCCATTCTTCTCGGATGACATTTTCATACCCTAGATGTACACGGGAGATCCAGAGGCATTGTGATGGGGTTCAACCCTATGAATATCAAATTATGTAAGATTTGGGGGGGATCGAGTTATATTGGGGTAGACATCTATTCATCTAACTTAGGTATTGACATAAGATTAATCAATGTTTATAGCCCATGCCAAAATTGGGGCCCGTTCTGGGAACAACTGCTTAGCTCTAGTCTTCTGCAAGTGGATAATCTTTTTTTCTTTTTTCCACTGGAAAAATTGTAATATTTCATTATAATTGAAAAATTACATGTTGTAGATGCCTTTCGGCATATGCTGCGTTGGCCCTTTAGCCATTGTGAGCCATAATCTAAAAAGGTGCTTAGTTTTTTTCAAAAAAAGATGCATATATCATCCATCACCACATAGGGTGTTCGGTTTTCAAAAAATAAGAACACAAGTAACGATGTACAAATGGGGGAAAAGTCAAGATTTTCGCCCTTTTTTCTTCTCAACCTTTCTCCACCCTCCCTGAGATTTGTTGGAGTTATAAGTGTTAGCGCTATATCAGCCACATGTTTGGGATTGTCTTTATTAGAATCTGATGTGTCTGAGATGTGTTGACGTTTGGATCTGCTCATATCCATTGTTTCTAGTATCCTTGCCGCCTGTATGTCTATAGGTTCTTTTGGATTTATGTCTTCTACTTCTGGTTCTTTGTTCATCTGATTTGTCTCATTGGGGGTTACATATTCCTCCTCTTCTTCCTCCTCGTCATCCAAGAGTGGTGGAGGAAATTTCCATCCCTAGGCTTGTTTCCCTGTCTTTTTCTTCCTACGAGTGTCTTTTTTGGTTGTTGGACATATGCTTTCTAGGTGTCCTGTTTTTCAGTAGGTTTTGCATCTGAATGTTGTGTTTTCATAATCTAAAATCTGTGACCAGTACCTCTGTCTATGCTTTAGTTGAATTTGGTCTGGCAAGCCTTTGTTGAGGTCTACTTCCACACATATTCGTGCATAAGTGTAGATTCTTTCCTCCAGTCTTTGGGTGTCCATTTTGATGTAGCATCCGATAGTATTACTGATTCCTGCGAGTACATGTTGACTCCAGAGGTGTAATGGGAGATTGTGCAATCACACCCAAACTAGCATCTTAGAGACAACCATTGTATTGGCATCATCTGGGAACCATGGTGTGATGAAGAGTCCTGTGGATCCCTAGAACCAAGTTCCTTCCTGTATTACAAAGTCTCTAGCCTCTACTGTAGGAAAGTTCACTATAAAGAACCCCTTGGAACAAAGATGTATTTCACATTGTGTAGTCTAGTTTGCGAACATCCAATGAAATAGATGAACCGGTTTGGGCCAAAAACAATTGAATCTACATATTATTGCTTGTCTTTCATATATAGTGCAGTGCTCATCTGTTTATGGTATATCTATGCTATATTTTTGGGTATGGTTCAACTGTTCCACAATGTATGGCCTTGCATCCATACCTGTTTGACTTGGTGCTTCTTTGGTTGTGTTTTTCCCTCGAAGAATGTTTTTGTAGGATATACTTCCTATTTTTTTCCCCTGATGTGTTCCTGTAGTTTTTGTACCAGTCCCACTTCCCTCCCCCCTGTAGGGATTTCTGTTGTTGGCTGTCGCACCACCTCTTATTCTTAGATTGAGAATTATTGTTGACAAGGGTGTGATTTTGTATTCCTTGAGGTAATTTGTGTCTGGAGTACTCTGCCCCCATGAATCAGATTTTTTGTTCTGGTGGGATATCCAATTTTTTGCAGTATAAGATTCTATAGTTACTTTACAGATTCAGTTTCTTTTACCCAAAGTAATTCTGTTTTTCTCGCAAGGGTTTTGACAAAAACTTGGAAATGGTGGGTACTTACCGGGGATCCAGATCTTGTTGCGAAGATGTTGTTCTTCAAAATATGTATAGATTTGTTTATAGAGTGGTAGGCGTTATTCCCTGGCTTCTCATCACTTTTCCCCATCAGAAATACCGGATTGGGCCTCAACTTGGTGCAAATGCCCTGCAAATGCTTGGATCCCATATTGTCTGTAACACAGTGCAACATCTGTGTGTATTGCTCCAGCAGATCACATAATCTCTTGTCGTAGTCAAACTTCATCTTGGCCTTAGTTCCTTCAACTGCTTCTTCAGGAACTTCTTGAAGGCTATCATCTTCGATTTCTTCCACAATGTTGCTGGCAGAAGGTAGTGCGGGGTGATTTTTCTTGAAGACCAAAGAAGGCCATTTAGCGGTGCTCTAAGCGATCAAACAAGAGTCTGGATCGGTGATCCTCGTGAACCAGGTATTTTCGCTCCTTCTATTATCGGTGGCAGCCTTTGCTGCCTTGACAATAGCGGGTGCATGGCATCCAGTTTGCGGGTAGTCATATGGGTCATGTTCCTGCATCCCAAGCAGGTGGTGCGAAGCTTGCCACCTGCGCCGCTGCCTTCATATGGTCGTCGATCCTCCTCCTTCACCATAAGCAGATAATATTATTCTAGGAGGAGACCTTAATTTCTCAATTAGATATTCTGAATCATGGGGCCATAATGCACAAATTGATTTTCTATCAGACTTCTTCAAAAATATATTGGAGGACCATGGCCTTATTGATATTCCATCTGCTAGACTACAACCCACGTAGAGGAACAAATGGACTAGGGAGGCTAGGCTGGCCAGAAGACTAGATAGCTTCCTCCTTAAAGAATGACTTCAGGGAATGGGGTGTAACTATAGGCAATGGGTTGGATCGAGGGGCTTATCTAATCACTCGCCCATATACCTTGAAATTAGTGGAGGTGTGAAAGAGACTGATGGATGATCAAACCTTGAGAAGCGTTGAAGCTGAGATAGATTCTATGGAAGATGAGCATGGAAGGGCATATATATCTCCTGAGCATAAGGAGAGGCTCACTATGTTTGGTCTAAAATGCAGATGCAAATTAGAGTTCAATTAATGTTAACCCGGGAAGGTAAACTTAGAAGTACCACCTATAGGTCTAGAAAGATTTCTAATTTGTCTGAGATCTATTGGTTCTCTTACAAGAACACATTCGACAAGATCTCTTACAATAACTAAACAAACTAGAGAGATTCCTGATTTGTTGGAGATCTTAAGGTTCCTTTACAAGAACACATGAATTTTAAGATTTCATCCAACTAAACAAACTAGAGATATTCCTAATTTGTCGGAGATATTATGGTTATCTTATAAGAACACACGAATTTTAAGATTTCTTCCAACAACTAAACAAACTAGAGAGATTTCTAATTTTTCGGAGATCTTATGGTTCCCTTATAAGAACACATGAATTTTAAGATTTTTTCCAACAATTAGAATATCTAACAAGAACTTAAAAGCTAAAATGAAATAAAAACATAAATTAAATTATACCTAAAATAAGCATGCAAGTGAGGCTATGGGGGCCCTCCATAACTCCACAAGCACACCACTTCAAAGGAGGCTCAAATGTAGAAGCAACAAAATCAAAGTATGATTCTTTATTTCAAAATCTCCATCATGATGGGCAAACCAACTCTAAGATTACAAATGGAACTCTAATATTACAAATGGAACTCTAAATTACAAATGGAGGAGATTGTACTCTCATTTATACAATGGGATGAGATAACAAACTCATAATGATGATCCACTAATCTCTCTTTAGTTCCATACATCTCTCAATCATCCAGACACATAACCCCCTTTTGCCCTTGATCTTCTCCATGAGATCATGATCTTCTCCATGAGGCTTATCTTATCAAATTCAAATTTGATCATTCAAGGCCACGTAAAGGTGTCTTGGAAGATTCCTTTGTACCTACACATGTCACAAAACAATCCACTTTCCATATATGAAGTAAAATATATTATTATCTAATATCTAATCCAGAATTTCTCTTAAAAATGCTTGAAAATAAATAATATTTGGAAGATATAAATGAGACCCATAAATGATGAACAATTGGGAAAATGAAGTGACATGGTAGTGAATAATGAGTGATATAATGGAAGCATAGGTGAAAAATGTATTGTAATGAGTGATATTTGTATGACATTTTGAAGCCCAACACACTACCCTGGTAGCGCAAAGGGACAAAATTATAAAAGACAAAGAAGAATCATGGAGGTTACGAAGTAGAGCCATTTGGATACTAGAAGGTGATGATAACATAAAATTCTACCATAAGTTCACCAATGGATGAAAAGAAATCAATACCATTTGGAATTTGAATAATGAATAGGGCATCAGAGTAATTTCCTTTCAGCACTTAGCCTCCCTCGGTACATCTCATTTCAAGCAGCTCTACAACCCCCCCCAACTGCATCGCTGGCTGAAATCATCATAGTGACACAATTGTTTCCCCAGTTTGTTGATCAGCAGGATGTTGTGGATATCAATAAGGATGTTACATTGCAGGAGCTTGAAGCCACTCTGAAATGGTTCAAGAAAGACAAGAGCCCTAGACCAAATGGATAGACAGTCGAGTTCTATATTCATTTTTTTCGAAATCCTTGGAGAAGACCTTCTCAAGGTCATTGAAGAATGTAGAATCTCTGGGCGAATGTACAAGGCCTTCAACTCCACCTTCATTGCACTCATCCCAAAATCTTACAACCCTGGCTCCTTTGATGACTTTCGTCTCATCTCCCTCTCTAATTGTATTTATAAGATCATAGCCAAAATCATAGCAAATCACCTCTGTCCCATTCTATCGTCCGACATTTCCTCTGAACAATTTTCTTTCCTTCAGGATCAACAGATTCATGAAGCTGTAGGAACTGCTCAGGAGGTCTTACAATCCATTCAGATGAAGAAATTGAAAGGTATGATACTCAAAGTAGATTTCTCCAAATCTTTTGATCGTGCTAGCTGGTTATATATTAGAATTTTCTTAACTCATCTCAGTTTCCCCTTAGATTTCATAAATTGGATTATGTGTTGCATAACAAATAAATATTTCTGTGTCCTTATTAATGGATCAACGTCCCCATTTTTTCACTTGGAAAGGTGCCTCAGGCAAGGATTCCCTCTCGCCCCTCTATTGTTTTTTCTCATCATGGAGGGACTTAGCAGAATCATCTTAGAATACCAGAGGGTGTGGAGATTATAGGGCATCAAGATCACAGTTTCATATTGACCCATCTTCTCTTTGTTGATGATGTACTTCTCTTCCTTAATGGAGGCATTGGGGACCTGGCAATCTGTAAAACATCATGTCCATTTTAAGAATAGCAACGGTAATGGAGATCAACACCATAAAGTCCACCATCACTGCTTCAATCTGCTCACCGCAAGAAATATAGTATGCTCTCCACAGATTCCCATTCACTCTCCAAAATTTGGATGATGGTATTAGATATCTCGGATACAGGTTAAAGCCTAATTGTTACAAGATTTCTAATATGGCTAGTCTCCAAGCTCGAGAGAAGACTAAACATTTGGCACCATAAATATCTCTCCAGAGCGGGATGGTTAGTCCTTATAAAAGTCATTCTTAAAGCCACACACATCTATTGGATGTCCATAGCATGGATTCCTAGGAGTATACTCACCAGAATTCAAAATCTCTATTGCAGATTCCTTTGGAAAGGCAAACAGACAGGAAGAATTTTTTCTTGGGCTAGATGGGAGTTACTTGCTCTACCAAAGAAATGGGTAGGTTGGGGAATTAAGAGACAGGACCATTTTACAACTACTCTGGTTGCTAAGTTGGGATGGCAGTTGGTCACCTCATGCAATATATGGACAAGGGTGGCCTATTCAAAGTACATCTTCCCCCACAACATGATGGATTGGATCAGACAACCCAACCGGAACAAGACTGGGATATTTATCATTTAGAGAGCAGTAATCAACTCCTAGCCTCTCATCCGAGATGGGATCACCTAGATAATACATTCCGGCTCATTGGTACACATTGGTTTGGATCCCTGGATTGGCAGTGGCAACTCACACAGGCTTCCATGGGAATTAACCCTTCTACTCAACAATTTTGGCTTCATATACATTAATCAGATTGTGGATCTAGAGCACACTACTCTTTTCCAACAAGCATGGAAGACTGCTCATTGTCTACATCTCCCATAGATCTGGCATCACTATTGGAATGATTATATCTCTGCTCTGACTGAATCACACGTTGGGATCACAGAGGGGGGATATGAGCTAGTTTGGGCCCAAGAAAAACATGTCAAATACTCACCCAAGGAAGGATATCTATGTATTATGTGGACCATCGACCACTGATTGCTAAGCATTTTTGGAGCCAGCTTTGGAAACTAAAATCACCCCAAAAACGTGGTTGTTCATGTGGACAGTGCTCAGGAACAAGGCCCCCACTGGGGACAATCTTAATAAGAGAGATTTTCATGGTCCATCTTGGTGTTGCTTATGCAAGAATAGCTCAAAATCCATTGACCACCTCTTTCTGTTTTTCCTGATCGTTGTGGACCTGTAGAATACAACCCTCATTGCCATAAAAATCCATATTCGATGGCAAGGCTCATCTGTAAAGGACGTCTGGCTAGCCTGGTGGACATTGGTTGTCCCGAAGAAAGCCATAAATCTACCCCTCCTATTTTGTTGGGCTAACTAGATATCTCGGAACCAATATATTTTCCAGGACATCATCCCTAATTAGCACTCTATCTTTGCTCGAACTTTGGCCACCTATTATATCATCCCTAATGATGATGCTACTCCTCCCACCAGAAATATAGTACCTGAGGCCATCAACTGAGACTATCCTTAGGCTTATTTTGACAGGTCTGCCTAGGATGGAGGGTGTGGGGGGTGGGGGAGCTATTCTATACCTCTTTGATACACATTTCTTTAAAATTTAAATGGGGTTGGGAAGGGGCACAAAAAACTATGCTGAGCTCATTACCCTTAGATATCTCCTTCATTTCGCCGTGGAAAAACATTGCAAGAATATCCAAATTTTTGGGGACTCAAAGAATATTATCAACTAGATAAACAATACATCTATTTGCCATGCATATACTCTGAGACCTATTCTGGAAGAGGCACACAGATTCATTGCACATTTTTATCACTTTGTTTGTCGCCACATATATAGGGAATGCAACCAGATTTTTGATCAGCTATCCAAGGAAGCTGCAAACCAACCGCATGGTACGTGGATGATACAGGAGCAAAGGGACGATGATCATTATCAATACTACCATCGCCCATACATGGACTATAGAGCATAATTGAGCCCGGAGGGGCTTGTATTTACATGGTTCTACTTTTTGTTGCATAATTTATTAGTACATATGTATATCTCGGTTATATAGCTATATTATATTAGCTATAAAAAAATTGTAATCCCTGGCATGAGTTTTTCTTTTTTTGAAAATTTTTGAAAAATGTGGTTCTTCAACTGACTGGAGCCACTAGACCTAATTGTATATTTTTTGTATGGCGAATAGCTCACTCAGTGTGCATATGTGACTTAACATCTCAATATGTAATTTTCTTTACTATCCAATTTGAAAATTCGATTTTTTCCTGGGAAAAAAAATAAAAATTTAAATATGGTATAAAAATATTATATATAATTTATAGATATTATATATATTATATATATTTATAATATATATATAAAAAACATTTAATGTTATAATATTATTTTACTTTGGTATTAATATATAAAATATATTATAATATATAATAATCATCTTTTCTGTCATGTTTTTCAACATATGAGGCATTTATATATGGAATTGGGGCATGCAATTTATTTAATCTTCGATTCGTTCGTGGTTGGTGGGTTTTACAATTGGTGTTTGGAAATTGTTGAAGCTAGCCTCAACTCATTGAGTAGCCTAGCCTTGCCTAAATATTCAACGCTCAATGGGGAAACAACACCCCCTGCAGCTAGAATAATTCTTTTTCCTGACAGGTCTTCAACTTTATCTTTGTCTACAACATGAGGAGGATGATATCATATGCCCCCTTTTCCATTTATTTTCATTTTATTGGTATTTTTCTCTTGTAGGATTATCAACCTTCCAACTTCCTTGGGATTCATCGCCTCTACCTCTCTTTAGTCCCTTCCATGCTTCGGTCTCTAGCCTCATGGCTTCTCTACCCATGCCCCCTATTGGTCTCTTGAATCCATCTGAGTCAACCCACATATCTCTCAGAATTATCTTAGATCGCCTCTCCTCCTTTTTCTGTGCTCTCTCACCCCCACTGGGCTCCAAAGGTGATTCTTTTCTTGACCCTCTATGGCTTGAAGTTTACATCTCTCATGCTTTAAACATCTTGCCTTTTTTGGTCCAAGATGTCAGTTTCACATGATGATTATTCCTCTAGCTGCATCCCCCCATCTATATCCCGACAATATGGAGCCTCTTTGGCACTTGTCTAGCTCCTTCACTCCTCTCCTTGGAGTCTAATTTTTCTAGCCTCTCAAATCTCGTTTCCATGTCATGCTAGTGAGCTCGAGTGCATAGAGGGGTTGCTTACTACCAAGGGAGGGCCCACAGGGGCAATATGAGAATGCATCATCGCTTGGAGGATACAACCATCAAATATTGAGACCTCACCCTAGGTTTTATACAGGAAGAACTGACCCATGTTTAGGGAGAGGGATCTACTCAAAGGCCTCATCTCTCGTACATAGAATTTCTTGTAGAGCTGGCGAATTGGGTTCCTGATACTGGTCACACTCAGGGTAGGTACAACAAATTCATGCAAATAGTCAAACTATAGTGGCACATGAAATTCTTACTAGGTTGAGTTTTTTTGGATCACCAAGAGCACCGAACAAATACTCTTCACTCTTTCAAACACCTGCATTGGCATATAAAGGACCTAGATCGTAGAATGGAGTGTATAGAGTATCATCTTTGAATCCTAGCCCGATCTAGGGGAATAGCTAAGGATGACAAAGATCCATCCAGGTTGTTTCTATTGGATCAAACCCGTCTTCCTAATAGTATATCATGATTTTTTTATATTGGTATTTTGTTTTTGTTTTTGATTTTTTCCTTTAGCTAGTTATCCCTTAACTATGTTACGAAAGTTTATTCTTGGTGATGTTCAAGTGTCTACTGTGAGAAACTGACCTTAGAAATGCAATGTTTCTATGTAATTTCTAGATTTGCAAGTAATACTATTCACTCCATCTATATATATACATATATAAACTGTGGATATAGAAATATGTAAACATTAAATAATGAGTATTGTTATATTATTTATAAACATTATTTATATAATTTAATTTATTTATTTTTTATAAAATATTTTATATAAACATTAAATTGTATTTTATTAATATTGAATTTAAATTAAATTTAAATTATTATAAAAGTATTATAATAAATTGATATAATATTTTAATTCTATATAAATATTTTTTTTTTCACAAGTATAATATTGTATATTTCATATGAAGAATATACATACACTTTTAATACTATTAATATTGTTGACATTCATCATATTATTTGTGAGAATTGAAGCTAGGTGGAGTGAATTCCATTGTTTCCTTCAACCTACCCTAATTAGCAATGATATGCAAACTTTATTATTAAATATTATATATAGGTTTTAACCCCGTGTGTGTGTGTGTGTATATATATATAAATCTAAATTAATTTAAACAATATTATTAAATATTGAGTTTACAAATAAAATATATATGATTATATAAATATTAATATTAATTTAAATACAATTTAACAATTAATAAAAATACAAATTTAAACTAAAAAAATTAAATGCATATTATATAAATCAAATATAATCATTTAAATACAATTATTCAAATGCAAATCATACAATTATATAAAACAAATATAATCATTTGGCAAACTTGTGTGGAGAGAGAGAGTGGGAGAGGGGTGTAAAGAAAGAGTGGGTGGGAGGGTGTGGGTTGTGGAGAGAGAGAGGGCAGGGAAGGGGGTGAGAGGGTGTAGAGAGAGTGTGTGTTGGTGCGCGTGTGGTGAGATTGCTAAGAATTTGAGATATAATCTTTGTATCTACATATTTATAGAAAGAACTTCTCTTAGCTTCAAGGATTATAAATTCTCTGGCCTCCCCTCTCACTTCTAGCCTATTATACACTAAGCTTATTACTCCCCAAACTCCGTCTTTTATTTTATTTTAAATTAGATACAATATGTCAACCACATTCATTCTAAATACATAGATATAAAAGAAACCCAAACAATAAATGTTATACACAATCCTCCATCCACATCAAATTTCCATTAATACATGAATATATATCAAATGTTGTAAACATAAAAACATTAAACATATTTATTTTTTATTATTGCAAAAAAAATAAACATCAAATTTATAATCACTATAAACAAAGATTAAAAAAAAAACAATTTTTTATTTTATTTTATTTTTATAAATAAATATTTTATGTAAACATTAAATTATATTAAATTTAAGTATAAATATTAAAAATGTATAAATATACGGTATAATATTTTAATAAAATACATTTTTTAAATTCAAATTTTAATTACAATAGACCTATATTGTTTAAACATATAGCTTTACTTACATTTATATAAATAATAAATATTTTATTTTGTCCCTAACAAATATAGGTTAGCTCAATCTAGTTGGCAATAGTTCATAAAGTTTTGAAGTGTATTACACTCTAAGAAAATTAGATCATACCTATCCTAATATTGTTAATATTGATTAGACCATATCTATTTAATTAACATTTTTAAGAAATTATATATATATATATAACTTTTTAAAAATATATATATAATTTAAATAACAAATATTTTATTAATATTGAATTTAAATTAAATTTAAATTATTATAAAAGTATTACAATAAATCAATATAAAATTTAAACATTTTTTTCACAAGTATAATGTTGTTTATTTCATATGAAGAATATATGTATATTGTCAATATTGTCAACATCTATCATGTTATTTACAAGAATTGAAACTAGGTGAGGTGGATTCCTTTCTTTCCTTCCAACCATTCAAAATAATCCTAATTAACAATGATATTATATAATATTATATTGATATTAAATTAAACCTAATTTAGTTTAAACAATGTTATTAAATATTGTAGCCCCAAGGGATAGCTCAATTGGTAGAGCCCTCCTTGCTAAGTACCCCTTATTGGGAGGACATGAGGTCAAATCTCTTCCATGCCCTTGGGTTTAGGCCACACACTGACCCCAACCATGATTGCCTTAAAAAAAATTGTTTGTAAATATTGAAATTGTTATTAAATAATGAATTTACAATTAAATGCATATGATTATATCAATATTAATATTAATAAAAATATAATTGAACAATATAAAAATACAAATTAAATAATACAAAAATATAAATGCTATCATACAATTGAAATAATATCATTTAAATACATTACTTTGCCTTAAAAAAATGCTAATTAAATATGAATTTACATTAAATGATATGATTATATAATATTAATATTAATAAAATATTATTGAAACAATTATAAAATCAATTAAAATTAAATACAAAAATATAAATGCATATCATACAAATTAAATATAATTAATCAAATGCAAATCATACAATTATATAAATCAAATATAATCATTCCCCAAAGTGTGTGTGGAGAAGAGAGAAAGTGGGGAGTCAAATATAATCAGTGCCCAAAGTGTGTGTGTGGGCATTGAGCCTCAAAACGCAAAGGGTTTTCCTTAATGAACCGTTCTTCTCCCCATATCTGAAGTTCCTCAGGAGAGAACTTCTTTCCTCTTGCCCGACCCACAATCGTACAGTCTGAAACCGCAAGGGTTTCATCAATAGTAACTTCCATTCCTAATATAATGTTCTCCCCCAAATCCTGTGACCCTATTCGTTTTTTAGACTTCCTTTTCTCTCCCTTCTTCCTTAGGGCTTCTGCAAAACCACGACACTCCTCAGAAAAGTCCGGCCGTTCTATATCACGGCGAGGCGACACCATTGTATGAGAATCTACTGGCTGCGATTTTTGTCGATGCGAGGAGGATCCACCAGGGTTCACTGAAATGCTAATGCCTCTGAGAGGGACATCGTTCGCACCCAGAACACCTTCCTTTGGACCATGGGTCCCCTGACATTCCCCAGAAAGAGGGGTTTCAAGATTTTGAAGACCATTTGCCAGAGAAACCCTAGTAAGCGGAGGAAAACCCTCAGAGGCGTTACCCGTGATGATATTGGACGCGCGACCCAGGGATTCAGAATTTCCTAAGCCTATAGAAGGAGGGAACCAGCTGACGACAGACTTACCCTTATGCGCCGAAGAAATAGCGTCTGTTAACAGACCTTCCGCCACATCTCCCTCCGATTTTCTTCCGTAGACTCCCTTATTTGTAGCCGGAGCGTCCTCTGCCGCATCTGCCCCGCCATGATATAAAAATGGAGGAAAATCCACCGAAGGGAGGTAATCTGGGTCAGTAAATTTTTTTACCCCAAAAAACTGTTCCACGTTTTTTGCAGAAGGGCCTTTACCCCACATAGATAAGATATCTTCCAGGGATGGGTCTAAATCCACCAGTTCTTCGTGATTAACCATGGTTAGGGTTAAAAGACAGGGAACGAACGACAGCGATGACAACGGGGTTGACCAATCGGCTCCCTATTCCACGACACCGAACCCGCACTCCAAAAGCAAAGGGAAAAATAAAACTGAGAATATCTGCCGCCGGAAAAAGAAGGATAATATAGAAAATAACCTAACAGAGAGCTGTGACCCAGTTCACAGTAACCTCCAGCTGTCCAGTTTTTTGGCAAATAGGAAAACCGCAGAGGTCTGTACCTGATACCTGGATCGTTGCTCTGTCCTTAACCGCGTCCTGTGCGGGGTTCCTCCCGATACCCGCGCTGCCAAACCCTAACCAGGCCCCAACCATAAACATTATTTATATAGTTTAATTTATTTATT
>APFE030821764.1:2171-17442 GCA_000404065.3 Pinus taeda
ACAACTTCAAGTGCAGAATGTGAGTCATAGAGCTCTTTCAGCTTTTGTAAGGCTTCAAAGGCAGTTGAATATGACGAAATATGGCGACTCACCTCTTCATTTACAGATGCAGCGATTAATGCTTAAGCTTTGTTGTTCTTGTTTTCCCAAATGACGAGCTCTTTGTCTAAGGTAGGTTGTACTGGTTCATTGTCTCCTTCTCCAACACACACTCCTTTCCACAGCTCATTGAAATTGAGGATGTGTTTTTATCATCCGGAACCATTCAGGATAGTTCTCCTTGCCAGTGAGAACTATTCCCACCATAGATATGATTGAATGCATTATAAAATCTGAGTGCTGTAAAAATACTTCTGCTAGCAAAAAAAATGTGCTTTTGTGGAGAAAAAAAACTTCTGCTGCTAAAAAATTGATTATGATATATGATATATGGAGACAAAGGTATGCAGAATAATTTATCTTCAAAGCTATCTCAGTCTATTGTCTAATTCATCTTCATGGCATCTTCACAATTATTGTCTATGCTGTCAAAGGAATCTACAGAAAACAACTGAGACTTGTATAAGCGATTCCACAAATGAATCAAATGTTATAGTAATGCACCAAAACCTTAACTTCTCTTAAATACCATAGCGCTAACCAGCAGTGTTAACCAACAACGTTAACCAACAACGTTAACCAACCAACAGCGTGATATATCAAGTTGAGGTATGGAGACCTGGGACCTGTGAATTCCTTAACGAGGTTTGTTGCTTAGTCCAGAGATAAAGACAACCAAGCAAAAACTACCATCATGCTAATTCTGTCGACTCAAGTTCTAGTCTTCGAAAGGAGATACCAACAGCCACACCACATTTCCGCTGCCACCACATTCACCGTGGAGTAGATACAATGGGAGTGCGGTATAAGGAGGGCTCCGATGGCCTTCTTCAAGCACACAGTTGTCCTTCACGCAGGAATTATACATTCTATGTGGCTGTGGGAAGTATGACTATGGGAGTCGAGAAGCGTATGGAGGTTGAGGCCGAGGTGTAGCAGAATTCAGATACTGTAACAGATTTTGCAATAATAAGAAGCAGCATCCAGGCCAATATTGAAGCTAGAGGTCTAAAAGAAAGGCATTATCCATTCCTCTGGAAAGGTGGAAGGGAAAGGCATCATCGCGGGCAGGCCCAAGCTCTTCCACTTCCACGGAAGCTCGTAACGCTAAGAGGCAGCATATGTTATATTCCTTTGAAATGCAAGTTTATCCATCCATCCATCAAACAGAATTTGATGTACTTAAAAGACTTCGATGAATTAAAAATGTTCAACGCATATTCTGCATACCACAATCTCAAAACAGTGGCACACTTCCATTAACAGTCAGAGCAGCGTATGGACTATGTCAGAGGAGCGTGAGAGGTTACAAAAAATTGGAAGAAGAATGCAGGACAAACTGACAAATTTCTGAAGAAATAACAGAAGGGAGTTACAATGGCAGACTGCAATGCCAAAAATGGAGTTGGCTCTGATACCATGTCAGACCAGGCAATAACTCCATAAGGCAAAAATGATTCGACTGTATTATTCCATCAGGAAGGTGTTTGTTATATACATGAGGGAGAGACTGTTCAGTTCATCTCCCGATGACTGTTTATATTTCTAATTTATTTATTTACATAAATTTCACCCAATCACAAGGATTAGGTGTCAACATGACTATTCCAAATTCAAATGTTGGAATTGTCAAAAGTTGGGACACTATGTTGTTGTGTGTCCAGAGAAGAAGAACAAGAAATGGAAAGACAAACCCATGGCAGCTTCTGTAGAGAAAGAGAGCTTCTTAGAGAGCTTTGATGGGGAGTTTGGGTTCATAGCTTGTGAGGCCACTAGTGCAGGATCACCTGCCATACAGGTTCAGAGGCAGTGTGCATTCCCCGCTACTAGCAAAGCATCTTCTAGCATCTGGTATGTTGACAGTGGTGCTTCCTGCCACATGACAGGAGTCAGAGAGTACTTCTTAGAGCTTTTAGAAGGTGACACTGATATGGAGGTAGTACTTGGCAATGACAGCATTGTTAGAGCAGTCAGTGTGTGGACATTGACATTTGATAGGGGACCTAAACCTCCCTTGAAAGTGTCAGATGTTCTATATGTGCTTGGAATGAAGAAGAACCTGATATTCGTCTCAGCGTTTGAGGACAGAGGGTATGATGTGTTGTTCAGGAGAGGGCAGGTGCTTATATATCCTATGGGAACTCCAACTTCTTCAGCTAGAGAGATTGGTGTGTGCCATGCCAAGGTGTACAAGTTCTCATTCCAATACCTGATGGCATTGAGTAGCAGCAACCAAGACAGGACCGACAACAAATCTAGCAGTTCGGAGTTGTGTGAGATTTGCAACTGCAGGATGGGGCACATGTATCATGGGGACTTGAGTACATTGCGGGAGATCACCACTGGTGTGCCAAATTTCAAGTCTGATCACCTTGATGTATGCAGAGGATATGCTATGAAGAAGTTTGCCAAATTCCCTTTTCCCAGGAGTGACAGCAGAGCGACCGAGATCCTTGACTTGATTCAGACTGATGGGAGTGGTCGGATGTCTCATGTATCCTTAAGTGGCTTTGAGTACTATGTTTTATTCATTGATGACTACTCCAGGAAGACCTAGATTTATTTCTTAAAGACCAAGAGTGAGGTCTTCAAGCGGTTTCAAGAGTTCAAAGCTCTTATGGAGACCCAGACAGGTTGTAAGATCAAGTTTCTTAGGTCGAACAATGGAGGGGAGTATACCCTTGGTGAGTTTGTTGATTTTTGTGGTGAGTCAGGCATTAGGAGGGAGTTCATAGTTCCTTACAACACCCAGCAAAATGGGGTTGCGGAGAGGAAGAACAGATCCATTGTAGGGGCTGCCAAAACCATGCTTCGTGATTAGGGGTTACCTTTATTTTTGTGGGTAGAGGCCTGCAAAACTGTTGTGTACTTGTAGAATAGGAGCCCACATCATGCCTTGGGGAACGTGACTTCGGAGGAGGCTTTTTCTGGGAAGAACCCTGATGTTGGGCACTTTTGTATCTTTCAGGGCCTTACATATTCCTATCCCCAAGGAGAACAAGACCAAGCTAGAGCCCACTGCAGACAAGGGCATCTTTGTGGGTTATAGCGAGACCTCGAAAGCTTATCAGATTTATATTCCTGCATAAACGAAAGTGGTTGTCAGGGGGGATGTGAAGTTCAACGAGGAGAGAGCTTTCACGAGGTCACGGGAGTTAGAGTATCAGAGTCACCAGACCCTCAAGAGCAGCTGAGTCAGTCAAAGGGATCAAATGGTTAGGGTTCAAGAGGTACGTCGATTACAGTGTCAGGTCCATTAGTGAGCAGTGGCTCTCAGAGTCAGGTGGGTGGTACTTCGGACAACACGTAGAGTAGTCCGCAGGGCAGTTCATAGGCTAGTCCACTAATGGACAATTTGCACGGTACTTCAGCATCTACAAACACAGATTCAGGCATGAGGTTAGTTGGCAGGTCTTCAGGAGGTCAGGATTTTTATGATGATGAGGATTCTTTCACTCCGGTGGGAGAAGTATGCTCAGGGAAGAAGAGCCCCAAGTGGCTTCAAGATACCTTGTGCGAGGCCACATCAGTTTCTGGGCCAAAGATACAGGTTAGAGAGAGTAAACCACCTAAGCAGTTCTGTAGTTACATGGCATTAGTAACAAGCATTGTGACTCCGAGCCTTCTAGTTATGACGAGGCAGCCAGCTAGCAAGTTTGGAGAGAGGCCATGATGGAGGAGCATTCTTCTATTATGAAGAACGATGTTTGGGAAGTAGTGTCAAGGCTTGAAGGTAAATCAGTTGTTACTTCCAAATGGCTTTACAAGATAAAGCATGTTGCAGATGGCAGCATCGAGAAGTTCAAAGCTCGGTTTGTGGCAAGAGGGTTCTCACAAGTAGAGGGAATTGACTATGAGGAGACCTTCACTCTCGTAGCTCGGTATACATCAATTCGCTCCATTATATCGATTGCAGCAAAGATGGGTTGGGAGATCCACCAGATGGATGTGAAGACCGCATTTCTCAATGGCTTCATTCAAGAGGAGGTTTATATTGAGCAACCGCAGGGCTTTGAGGTGAATGGGAAGGAGTCCCATGTATGCAGATTGAAAAGGGCACTTTATGGCCTGAAGCAAGCTCCCAAAGCTTGGCACTCAAGGATTGATACATACTTGCAACAGTTGGGTTTCACAAAGAGTGAGGTTGATCTGAACATATACTTCATTGTGGTGGGTGAGAAGCCTCTCATTCTGGTGTTGTATGTTGATGACTTGATCATCACTAGTGCAGGAGACTCATTGACGGCTGCAAGAGAGACCTTGCTTCAGAGTTTGAGATGAAGCATATTGGCTTGATGCATTATTTTCTGGGATTGGAGGTGTGGCAGGAGGAGGGGCATTTCTTCTTGGGACAAGGGAAGTACATTGTGGATATTCTTAGCAGATTTCACATGGAGGACTGCAAACCCATGTCTACACTGGAGGACGCTTCACGCTTCTGATTCCGAGTTGGTGGATCCTACTCTATACAGACAGCTAATTGGTTGTTTGATGTATTTGATCAACACTCAACCAGATATATGTTTTGCAGTTAACACTATGAGTCAGTTCATGTGTGAGCCCAGGAGAGTGCACTGGGTGGCTGCAAAACACATTCTTCGTTACTTGCAGGGGACTGTGGATTTTGGTCTGGATTATAAACAGGGTGATGGAGTGAGACAGGCAGGGTACACGGATTTAGATTGGGTAGGTTGTGCTTCAGACAGGAAGAGTACTTCCTAGTGTTGTTTTGGGTTGGGTTCAGCAATTGTGTCGTGGATCAGCCGGAAACAACAGTCAGTTGCATTGAGCTCAGCTGAGGTAAAGTATATGGCTGCTAGTTTGGCTAGTTGTGAGAACATATGGCTTCGCAAGATGTTGTTTGGTCTATTTGGTCAGGCATTGAGACCTTTAGTAATTTACTGTGATAATTAGAGTTGCATAAAGCCCACGAAGAATCCAGTTTTTCATGACAGGTCAAAGCATATTGAGATCAAGTATCACTTAATTAGAGACTATGTCCAAAAGGGAGCAGTCAAGCTTGAGTACATTTCCACAAATGAGCAGGCAATGGACATTTTAACCAAAGACTTACCACGAAGCAAGGATGTCTACTTCAGAGACAAGATCAGAGTGGTGAGAAACATTTTGCTCGGTAAGAGGGAATATTAAAATTTGGGTACCAGAGGACAAGTGGTTCCCTAAGGCTTTGATCTTTGGCCTAGGGAAAAGTGTCCAAATTTATTTTTTACTTTTCTCCTAAGGTGACTTTATAGGTTGTAAAGTCAATTTAATTTAAAAGTGACTTTATAAGTGGTAAAGTTACATTCTAATTTAAAAGTGACTTTATAAGTGGTAAAGTTACATTCTAATTTAAAAGTGACTTTATTAAAGTCAATGAAGAATTAGAAAGTGAAAAAGTGACTATGGAAATAAAAGGCTAAGTGGATCTTTGTTTAAGTGGGTGAGTTAAAAAATAGAAAGTGAGAATTAAATGTACATTTATTCTCATCCTTAGATCTAAGTGAATCTCAGCCATTAGATCTTAGGGTAACCCAAAAGGTCATTTAGAGAGTAAAACGAGAAGAGAAGAGGAAAAGATTATTTATTTTTTCGTGAGCATTTGAGATAGAGAAGAGAGAGCAAGGAGAAAATTTATGAGCAGTGAGGAAGTGAAGGAGAGCAGCAAGAAGACACTTGATCAAATATGGGCAGTAGCATTTATTGGCATGCATCCCAAGGCAAAATCGTACAACAAGAGAAAGGCACAGCGCAGAAATCGAAAAAGAGGGACATCACAGAAATTGAAGAGGGGCAGCGGCAAGGGCATGAATTTTGAGGCAGTCGTACTGCTGAAATTCATATGGTCCGTACAACAAGTTTTGGGCACATTTTTTAAAGCAGGTCATACAACATTTAATGTTGTTTTATTGTTGGAAAAAATTTTGTTTTGGTTGTTTGTTGATTGGCACAATTTTCAAGGTGGAGTTCAAACAAGGAAATTGAGATAAGTTGTAATTTATGGTTGCTGGAATTTTTACAATGTATTTAGTTTCTCTGTAAAAGCATTTTCAGAAATAAAGAAGAGCTCTCAAACTTGTTTTCCCCAAGAGTTGGAGGGGGTTTTTCCAGGGTCACATTGACCAAAAATCACTATGTTATTTTTTGTGTGTGGCTATCATAATTTTGCTATGTTTTATTTCTGAAATTTCAGCAGTTGTGAAATCTCTAAATTTGTGCTTTCAGAAAATATTGTCATTTCCAGATTTTAGAATTTTTATCATTCTTGGATTTAAAACTAAATGCATGGAGTGATTAGGAAAACTGATAACCGGAGTGGGGGTTGAAATTTATTCAGCATGCATTCTATTATGAATGAGGAATTTGCAAATGGAGGGTATATGGAAAACGGAATATGTGGTGGTTAATCATCAATTCTTTCTTAATTCTCTAATGAATTAAAGAATCTTACGCCAACTTTACCTCAAGTTTTACCTTTGTTGTTGATGTGCTCAATGCTGCAAGATGAAGTGCATGATGGAATGGCTGGAGCTGATGTGACTGTTGATTTGATCTGCTGAAGAAGGATGAACAATGAACTAGAGTGTTGAAGGATGAATTGAAGGTCCCCTTCTCCCCCATGCCTGAGGAGTTGTGTGTCCCCAAACACTAAGGAAAGGTGTCTGCTATTGCAAATGACAATGGAAATGCTGATACAAAGAACCAAACTGCTACAATTCTGTGTTGAGATCACAAATCCATATAGCCTTCAACTGCTACACACTCATGTGCAATCTTGCATATGTGAATAAATGTTGTCGATGTCGAACATAAGCAAGAATCATTGGATTACCGACCATTGAGGACGTCGTTAACCAATGCGAGATATCCCACATTTGATGTCAATGGGAATCAAGGCACTACGTACATTCTACTAGCCATGAATATATTTGTCGAAGTCGAATGGTCTACAGAATTCATCCACCAAGAAAAATAGCGAGGGAAAAGAATATGGGAGACCTGAAGATGATAGAGCAGCAATTGAAGACCAAGAAATCAACACAACTGAAGCTATTCCATGCAAAACAAGTGGACTACATGCAATATCTACTTTTTGTCAAACTTCACCATAAAAAGATGTTCAAAATTATGTGTCAAACAATGACACTACACCCAGAAGCAAAGAATTAGCCAGTGTTGCAGACGGCGGGAAAACAGGTCTTGTTGTTTAAATGGTAGAAGGTGAAAACTATGGTCAAACAGGGAAGGAAAATTTTGGAGAGGTTACACTTTTTGAAGAGAAACAATATATTTCTATTAAAGTTCTTAACTTCGAACATTTATATTTGCAACATGAATTTTCACAAGAAGTGTTCATTATGAGGTAAGTTTGACATAAGAACATGGTTCAACTTTTTGATGCTTGCACAAGGCCATCGGATTTATGCATTGTAATAGAATGGATGTTGAGTGGTAGCGCCTATGATTATTTGTACAAGCAGAAGAGCATCTTCAAGCTGCCAGCTCTTCTTGATATTAATCAATTGAAATCCACAAATCTGGCATGGGAAGCGATTGTGGGGTTAGTGAATGCAGCAATGCAAAGTAAGCAACAAGTTGTTGAAATAGAGCACCTAATGAAAGCTCTACTTCAAGTGACGAAGCAATTTATTTCACAACAGCCAAAGGTAACAGGTGATACAATTGGTCTGTTGGTAAGTCCTAATGTAACAACATCGCTAAATCAAGCCAGAAATCACATAAATGAGCTTCTATATTCAGTCAATAATTACTGCACACTCCAGGATCTTACTGAAGGCTAGTTTGGCCTTGGTCTTATCGCTAGGACTATCAAGTACGAAACTGCTTCAATAAAGCCGATGGGTCGAATGACATTCAACATTGGAGGTCACCCAAAGCAAGGTATTCGTGAATGTTTGTTTGAAAGAAGAGGATTTCAAATAACAAAGCTTTGGTAACCAAGATTTATTCAGGCTATTGATATTGATAATTATTTGTTTGTTGAAATTGAGAAAAATAGTCGCCATCGATTTAAGCTTTTCATGAAACCAGTTAGTAATGCGCCTATCTATGCTCAGACTGCTTGGGCTTATGCAAAATTGGAGGGCGAATTGCACATGATTTTTCAGTTTACAACTGTGAGTTGCGCCAACCAAATAATGTTAAGGTAATCTTCAACTTTTTAAAAAATTGTTTCCAAGATGCCACCAGTGTTTGGATCTGTTGTTCAAAGATGACTCAGTAGATGATGATAAGATTCCACTTCTAGCTTATCTTGCTAGAATTCGAAAAGAGCATTCATTTTTTTCCCTTTGAAGTTTGAACCACTTGCAGGTAGCACAAGCTTTCAAAGTCTAATTGCATGTTTCGTGCGAATATACAATCATATTCCTTTAACTTTTGATAACATCATCATATTTCCATTGAGGCCTGTGGAAATTGAAAATGCTTTGCAGCACATTTCACCAAAGATTCCATTGGTCAATGAAAATAGTATAAAAAAACTTGCCCAAGATGTAATATCCCCAGTAAATAAAATTTTCCTAAGCAATTCTCATTTTTGCATTTTTGACATTTTGGTGTTTTGTGGACTTGGGAAAAGTGGGTGAGTAGACCCCACTTCATTATTGGAGAAAAGAAGGCTATGCGCATTAGAGAAAAAGGTGAAATTAGGTTGCTAGAGGAAAGTGGGGGCCACAAGGAAGGGAATTCGAACCACATGGAGAATTCACTCTAGAGGAGAGAGGAGAGAGAAATAGGAGGTTCAAACTAGTAGAGTTGGTGGCCCACCAAGGTGGAAGGGACCAACATCTATAAATATCACAAGGGAGCTCCATTTTTGCATCTTTATCCATCTATTTCATGGAATTGAACTCTTTCTTTGAGATGTTGAGCACAAGAAGAGAAGTGTTGGTTAGCATTAGCACAAGAGCTTCAAGCGAGACTCTCCCTCATTTTGGAAAACTTCGAGTGTCTCCCTAGGAAGGAACTTGGGGATTCTACTTCAGGGCTTCCATAGAGGTTATTACAGGGATTTGCACTCAAATCAGCGAGTGTCTAGGGTGCAAAATTCAATTCGTACTTCCCATTTGGAGCAACTACAGGTGGTCTCCGTTTTCAGGCTTTTGCAGAGACATTCTTCCAAATTGAGGCCAAAGTTTTAGAGTATTTTGCGTGGTTCAAATTGAGGCCATTGTTGGCGTCACATTTCCCCTATTTTTGCAATGCACAAAGCTCACTCACAGAGGTCTGCGCATGAATGAGGGGAAGCTAGCTTCGCAGGGGGATTGGGCTAGGGAGAAAGCTAAATTCCAGAGGAGAATTTGGGTGGAGTTTTGGTGGCATTCTGATAGTAGTTTGGAGCATATTGAGCAAAGAAACTTCAGTAGTGAATAGAGCTAGTAGTCTGGGAAACTCGCACTTTTTGGGGCTCTCCGGGTCAATTAGAATTAGCCCTAGACGTTTTTGAGCTTTGGTGGAAATGGTGTGAGGAGCTTCGGGCTAATTTTTCATAATTTTCTAAGCAGTTTTGAAGGCAGAAACCCCAGGCATTCTTTAGCAACAGTAGTATTTTCTAGGCAATGTGTGCTTCATGTTTGGGTCATTTCCAGCACGTTGGTCTCCACATTCTCACCTGGGTTTTTCATTGCTTGCAGAAGCAAGCCTGGATTCCATTGGTCTTACTCTATTCTACACAATTTCCAGCAGTATTAATAAAATGACTCAGATTTCTTGGCCATGTTTCATGGTTTACTGATTGTGAATGCATGATTTAAAATTTTATTGTTGTAGCGTAGTGCATGTCTTTCATTTTCACTATTATTTCCTAGTTGGAATATTACAATGGTATCATAGCAACTATGGGCAAAATAGCAGGTGATGCCACCCAGATACCAAAGAAGTAGTGTTCCATAGAAGCAGAGGTAGAGGAAGAGGTCGTGGTAGAGAAGAAGAACTTGACCCTTTTTCAAATACTGAGATCGATCACACTAGAGAGTGCATGGAGAACCAACAAGGCAACAAGCAGCCTAGGAAAAATGGTCAAAATCAGTTTTTGGAGGAGTTGATGAGGCAGAATCAACAGTTGATGAGGTAGAATCAGTAGGTCCTAGAAATGATGCAACAAATGATGAGCATGCAGATATAGAATCAAGAAGGATAGGTCAACAATGGAGAATGTGGTTCTCAGATAGGAGAGGGAAGCCACACACATGCACACACCAACCAGCAGCCCCACACCCATACTTATGGCCAGACTAGTCGTCCCACTATGCCTCATTTCCTAGATGAGCCTGAGAGGGAGAGGGAGCCTAACACATTTGCAGACTTGATGAGGTTCTTTGCTGATGGAATCGATGAGTATGATACACTGGATCCTTGGGTCAGGAGGGTTTTATCTTTTGGAGATTTCTGTCACCTGAAGGAGAAGCACAAACCAGGAGCAAGGACACCTTACAGATGAGGTTAGCAATATCAGAACCAGGATACAAAGAAGTTAGCATGGAAGGTCACGCTACCAAAATTTGATTGGTCAACAAGGATTTCAGCCAGTGCATGGATACAGAAGTTCGACCCATACCTCCATCTAAACCCCATGCGTGAGGTAGATTCTATTGGATTTTCCACTTTGCAGTTGGATGGAGATGCACAAGCATGGTGGTATCACTGGCTAGTTATGCTGGGGCATGTTGACATCACATCTTACACTAAGTTCACGAGGAGGCATGTAGAGAGATTTGACCAGAAGGACCTTGAGTTACACTTCCAGGAGCTGGCTAATTTGAGGCAAACAGGCAGCGCTCAGGCATATATGGCAGAGTTACAGAGACTAGTCATGATAGTTTCTGACATTTTAGAGTCCAAATTGATAATGCTATTTATTGAGGAGTTAGCGGAACCATTGCATGGTTGGGTGAGGGCTTACTGGCATGTATCTTTGCAGGATTCCATTAACTGGACCAGAGACATGCTTAACGCAGTTCTGAAGACTAGAGCACCAGTACCTTCCAAGCCTACCTTTCCTTGGAAGGGTAAGGACATTAGATCTCCTCAGAAGGAGTGAACTTGACATGGACAGCTAGATGATGTGACTAGGAGGGACCTCCAGATGAGGATGTTATGCTTTACTTGCTAGGAGTTGTGAGCACTAGGATACTAGTGCACCAAGGGCAAGGTCCATTACATAGAGGTCTTCTTAGACAACACGCTGGAGGACGAGGCTGAGCTTGAGGCAAGTGGAAGGTCAGATGAGCCGCAAGGTGAAGGAGGAGACCCACCTTTGCCCACAAGTGGTGTCATTGCCTCGCCTCCGGGAGTTTTGAAGTATTTAACATTGTAGATTAGGGGCATAATGCAAGGATAGTGTGTGTCGGTGTTGGTGGACAGTGGGGCTCCTCACAACTTTATTGATGCACATATGGTGGAGCGGAGAGGTATACATACATAGGCCATTGAGGGGTTTTTAGTGTTGGTACCAGGAGACCAGACCATACAGTGTACTAGGTAGGTCCCCAAGATGATAGTGACCATGGGGAACTATTTTGTGACATACCACTTCTTTGTGGTTAATGTGTCAGACACCAATGTGGTGATGCGTGTCCAATGGCTATACCCCTTGGGTCGTGTTACCACTGATTGGATGAAATTGGAGATGGAGTTCATGGGGCTAGACAGGAAGTTGGTGGTATTGAAAGGCATGGATTACTACCTACCATAAAAAGTATCAACCCACCTAATGGAGGTCGATTTGAGACAGGGAGATATAGCGTGGGAAGTGGAGTTGTGGGTCCCAGAGACAAGGGATTAGACATGACAACCACATTTAGATATTTTAGCACTACTAGAGAGGCACCAAGTAATATTTGGGGACATTTCCCCTAGTCGTCAACTAGATTGGTTTTGCGCACACTATAAAGTTGGAGGAGCGGGTACATGCAATAATCACTACTCCCTATAGACATCCCAAGGCTTATGGGGATGAGATTGAGAGGGATACAAAGGAGTTATTGGCCTTGGGCAACATCAAGCTGAGTTCCAGTCCCTTAGCTTCTTCGGTGGTGCCTGTGAAAAAGAAAGATGGGACCCTTCGCGTGTGCATTAATTATAGGGCCCTGAACAAGAGGATGTTGAAGAATAGATACCCAATTCCACGCACTAATCAGTTGATGGATGAGCTTAGACGAGATAAAATACTTCTCTAAGATAGATTTGTGCTCTGGGTATCATTAGATTCTAGTGAAGGAGCAAGACATCTCGAAGACTACATCCAGAACCCACTACAAACACTTTGATTTCCTGGTTATGCCCTTTGGGCTAACCAACGCTCCATCCACCTTCTAGTCTTGCATGAACCATGTGTTTCGCAAGCATTTGCGCAAATGTATTATGGTGTTCTTTGATGACATTTTGATGTACAACAAGACGTGGAGGGAGCATCTTCAGCATCTGAAGGAGGTACTGCGCATCCTGGAGGAGCAATAATTATACACCAAGATGTCCAAATATGAATTTGGGTTGATAGAGATCTTATATCTTTGCCATGTGATTAGCGAGGATGGAGTGTGTGTACATTATGAGTAAATCAGGACAGAGTTGTGGGGGTTCTTGGGCATGTGTACATACTACAAGAGGTTTGTGAAGTGATTTTCTCAGCTAGTAGCACCCCTCATAAATCTGATGAAAAAGGGGGCTTTTGAGTGCCTCAAGAGGGTGATGAGAAACTTCCCAGTGTTAGCTTTTTCCCTGATTCTACACAAACTTTTGTTTTGGAGTGTGATGCATCTGAAGAGGTCATTGGGGAATTGTTGATGTAGGGGGAACACCCTATGAGACCCAGAAACTTCAGAGTTCTGAGACATATTTTATAGACGACAAGGAGATGTTGGCCATCATGCATGCCTTGGCCAAGTTTCAGTAGTACTTGGTGGGGAACAGGTTTAGGGTGAATATTGATCACAACAGTATTTGACTTTTCCTAGAGCATAAGGAGTTCAATGAGAGACAACAGAAGTGGGTTAGTAAGATCCAAGCCTACGACTTTGAGACTGAGTATGTCAAAGGGAAGCATAATGTAGTGGAAAATGCACTATCCAGGAGGCCTGCGAAACTCTCACTCACGGAAATCACTCAGGATTGGAGGGCACAGTTATTAGTAGAGTACCCCAAGAATCAGCAGGCATGCGAGATCTTGGATGGCACTTTTGGGGATGATAGATATAGGGTCATGGATGAGTTCATCTATTATAAGGACATGATATACTTGGTGTCAGGTTCACAGTTGCAAGAGAAAATCATGCATGCAACCCATGATTCACCAATGGCAGGGCATCAAGGGTTCCTTAAGACATATAGGACGATGAGAGAGTGTTTTACTTGGAGAGGGCTTAAGGATGACGTCTTGAGGCATGTTCAGGAGTGCAGTACTTTTTGTAGGAACGAGGGTGATCAAACACATCCAAGCGGGTTGCTTCAGCCAATCCCTATTCCCGAGTTTCCCGAGAGTAACTAGGAGTGCGTTTCTATGGACTTTATTATGGGACTTCCAGTAGTACAAGGATGTGATTGCATTTACGTGGTGGACAGATTGACCAAATCTTCCTACTTCACTATTTTGGCCAGAGGTTTAGCTTCATAGGTGGCTGAGATATTTTTCCAGAAGGTGTTCAAATTGCATGGTCTCCCCAAGATCATCATCAGTGACAGAGATAGCATAATTTATGGGAGGTTTTTGGCAAGAGCTTTTTCGATTGGTGGGGACCAAACTTACACCCGACAATAGTTATTATTCGCAGACTGATGGCCAGTCAGAGATAGTGAAATAGTGGCTAGAAGGCTATTTGCTAAACTATGTGAAAGGGAAACAACGCACATGGGTCAAGTGGCTCCATCTCAGGGAGTGTTGTTACAACACCACCTATCATATGTCCATTGTTATGTCACCTTTTCATGCACTTTGTGGTTATGATGTTTTAACTTTCACTCACATCTTTTTTGGAGACAGTTGGGCCCGAGGGGCCAAAGATTGGATATAGGAAATCCAGGATATCGTTAAAGCCCTCAAGGACAAACTATAGACATCAGAAAACCAGCAGAAGATATATGCAAACAGGCACAAAGTTGAGAGGCATTTGAGGTTGAGGACTTAATCTTTGTTAAAATTGGCAACTAGGGCCAAACTCCATGTGAGTCATATTATTAATGGAAGCTGATATTTTTCTTGGATCCCTCTCATCGAGAGGTGTAGGATTAATCTAAAGATCATCCGATTCTGATAATTATTCATGGAGATATGAATTTATTTGTGTTATGGGACAATTCGTCAAGGTCGGCCAACAACCAACTGCCGGAACTGCTGGGAACTGCAAAAACTACCGAGAAAAGCCAGAACTGCCGGAACTTTCGGGAATAGCCGGAATTGCCAGAAGTATAGGAACCACCGGGAAAAGCCGGAACTGCCAGAACTGTCGGGAATAGCCGGAATAGCCGGAATTCTGGAACTGCCGGAACTGTCGGGAATTGCCGGAGCTGTCGGATATAGCCAGAACTGTCAGCACTGCCAGGAATAGTCGGAACTGCTGAGAACAGCTGGAACAGCCAGGAAAGCTGACACAGAGGGTAGAAGCAGAAACTGCTGGGAACTGCCGCAAAAATCCGGAACTGTCGGAACTGCTGGGAATAGTCGGAATTGCCGGAACTATCGAAACTACCGGGAACAACCGAAATTGCCGAAACTGCCGGAATAGCCAGAGCATTTGTCTCCGAAGTAGAGCAGCATGCAAGGGACAACTAACTAACATTGGGACAGTTGTATGGTACTTAGCAGCAAATACACCAAGCATGCAATGTTACAGCTAGCATGCAAGGGACAGCTAGCATGCAAAGGACAACAAGCATGCTAGGGACACCAAGCAAGCTAGGGGCAACAAACAAGCAAGATGCAGCCAGCGCATAAGTCAGTATGACAACATGGTGCAACAATGGCACATAATGCAGTACAGTGACAGGTACGGTCATGATTAATGAAGCATGATGAGATGCAACATGGTGCAGCATGGTGAGGTGTAGCATGATGACGAAATGCAGCACAACGATAGGTGAAGGAGTCACCTTGGAGAATTAGTTGAAGCAGCATGTCTTCAACTGATCTCATGTATCATCTTCTTAGAGATGATCT
>APFE030821770.1:4345-55981 GCA_000404065.3 Pinus taeda
TATATATAGCGAAAATACCACAATGATTCATTTGAGGTAACAAACTATGGGTTCATATGCTCTAATACTAAATGTTATGAACCTTGTGCTTTAAAATTGATAGGAAATTGATGAATACAATCCATTTTTAAGATGAAACCTATTTTTACAATGAATACAAGGCAAGACAAGATATGATGATCCTAAGACTAGGTCTCCTTGTTAATATATATGATTCAAAGGATATAATTATACTGAAAGGTGTTGGTCGACAGAATAATATAACAATAGAAATATGCTAACTCAATATCTAAGGCTTAGTAAGGAGTTTTAGGCTTAACATGGATCCTTTCTAGGGCTTAACAACGTAGTACCTCATAATGTAGTATTATTCATTTCATGCCTCCCGGTAGGTAACTTAAACATGAGCACAATGTCATCTTAGTAGAATTCCCATGAGAGATATCATAAAATGATAGAAGGAACAAAACAATGTGATATCTATGTCATTCCAACAATAGTAAAAATGAGTCAAACATTAGCACTAAAGGAGATATTGACTCTCAATATTGTTCACACTATAGTTAAATATTAATTACTAGATAGTGAAATAGTTTGATACAAATATACCACCAAGGTAAGTAAGTGATGTCATCATTGTGTTCATGGTACAACTATTAGTTGACGAAGACTACTTTAAGGGCCAAATATTACCTTGCACATTATTCCAACATTAACGCTTCCATAACCAATATTACTTTCCCTAACTAGAAATGGTTAGCATATCAATCTTGCACACATCTGGAAATATGGGTATTTAATGCATTAGAATTGTATAGATAACCGACTAGAAATGGAAGGATTAAAGTAGTAATGAATTATATGTCGCATGTTGGTGGAGATAACATGATATGTGCATCCCTATTTTCTTCTCACATACTCATTTCTCACTCAGATTATAACACTTATAGTATTTTTATTTTAATCATTTGATGGGTTTCAAACAAAAATGGGATGGGCTTCAAACAAAAATGAAAAGAATTATGACTCCACTTCAACCCTTTCGATATAAAGTGACTTCCACCTAACTAGTGATTTTGATTTTTTTCATAAAATCTCACTTGCCATGATAAATATTTGCTAGGTAATATTATGGATTCTTAACTTGTACATATAAATAGGAACCATCTATTAGCATTATTGTCATTGTTGACCAACATTCATTGATCAAGTATTATATATTTCTTAACCTTATAGTATAAATATTGGTTTCCCTTTTTCAACACTTAGTCCTTTTTCATGTGTGTGGGTTATGGGAGACCTTTTTGCCAAATTCCTTTGCATGGTTCACAACCCGAAACATCTACAACACTAAGTCATTTCCATGTGTGCAAGTTCTGGGCTCTCTTTTTCCCCCAAGTCATCATTACATTCTAGAATTTATACCCACACTTCCACAACCTAAAAATTGCACCCATTTTATTCCATGTGGGTTGCAAGAGATATTTTTCTCACTTTCTTCCCCACATTCTGAAGCCTGAATGACTCTCTCTTGCATAAATTGAAATAGCCTGCAAATCTCCATACTTAATCATTTCCATAATTAACCAATCCTCTTACATGCGGTGTCGGAGGCCTTACCCAACACTAACCCATATCCACATCGTACCTATTTCATCTCGCATGTATTAAATTATCATTTCATTTTTCAAGATTTATTATCATAGCCAACACATACTTCACACGATCTAAGTTTCCTCTTGTAATGAATGAGGCATGTTTTCTATTGATATCTAGTTATTCCAAGTTAAAGTAGTAGCGATTATTTATGAACCACCTTTCTTTGGATGTATTTATATCAAATAGGTTAATAAGATACTCAATACCACCAAAGTTTTCAATTATCCAGAGTTTAGTTCATTTTTCTATTGAACATTAATAAGTATCAAAGGAATATGTCAAAAATAATAAGAGATGATTTATGTGGAGATATTGTTAAAACACTTGAGTGAAAAGGTCATGATTTACAGTGGTTTGTTGCTTACTAGTGGTATTTAGGGCTTAACCTATCATAAAATAGTAATAACAAGTCTCCTACTTCAAGCATTGTACATGTTATGTGTATGCGAAGTATTTGATTTTTCAAAGTCGTTTTCCTTGTGTGCTAATAAATTTGATAGTAGAAAGAAACATATACAAATCAAAGAAGCTAGAAAGACCCCAATTCCTCTAACGCAAAGTTTATTCAAGATGGTGCCTTAGCTTCCTAAGACAAACTAAGTTTTTATGACTATGGAGGACAACACCTTCCTCACTAACCATGACATAGGAAAATGTATTCTAAAAAAAAAATATAAGGCCTATCCAAGAATTTGTTAACACCAACAAAATTGAGGTATGCATGTTAGATAGTCCATACCAAGAATTTTCTTGGCTATTTGCAAGGATTCTTGGTCAAGAGTCCACTAATTTTGTTCCTCGATATTTTATTTATGTTCTAAATTGTTCCTCTCCATGGTGGAGCCATTTTTTACTAGGCTCATACAATTTTTCTTGAAATTTAATACCAGCTTGGAAATTTCGCTTAAACAAAGAAGTTTTATAAGTCTTTATACCTATATTATTGTATTTCCTATTCCAATGTCTTCAAAGGCAAATCAAGGTCGCAACACTCAATTTTAATTTTATCTTGTATAGTTATGGTGCCCCTTACTCTGGAAGCACAAAATTGAATTCCATTTTTACCCAATCCAGAATTTCATCCTTGTAGAATGTAGTAAAAGGTTGGTTGGTCCTTCATCCAATAAATGCTCCTCTGGAGCCTTGACCATTTTAGAAAGGAAGGAAATTTTCAAGTATAAGAAGAATCTTCATTTATTTTCCTATTTGAATTTGAATGGAAGCCCTTTTACTTCCAATTTATGTTTGTGATAAGTTTTTTCTTGGTAGAAATGTTTCGTCCATACAAGCATTGGGCACATTTCTTTAATGGAAAAATAAAGAAAAATTCATACATTTGCCTATCAAACTTGCCAGTTTTAGTATCAAGAGTATTTCCAACATTGATGAATATACTACTTACCTAGAGTCTTTTAAATTAAATGAATTAGAAGAAATCAAGGGGTTTTACCTTGAAACTATTCTCCTTATTCACCTTGATTCTATTAGATATGGTGTGTTTTTTTTAGCAATACGGGTTGAAGGTGGAGGGAAAAATTAGGTTTTACCAAATACCCCTCATGTTTTCCATGAGGATGTTAGCACCCTACACAATACCAATAATTGGTATAGACAACATGGAAATTATGTGTCAAGTGCTTGTTCTACCCCATATCAATCCTAAAAGAGTAATTCTACATCTAAAAGTAAATATGTGATAAAAGAACCAAGGAGAAATGATAGTGATGGTGTTGGAGGAGGTGACAGAAATCACCCCAAGTTCAATCTAGAGAATACTCATGCCATTTGAAGAAACTCAAAAAGGAAAATAAGTAACACACAAGGGAATACCCAAGATATAACAAGCAACGTGAATATTCAAGTAATGAAAAATGATGATCTTGATGAAATACTAGAAGTACCAAACTGGATTGAAAAGCAAGTGCTAGAAAGCCAATCTATTGTTGAAGACTTGGATCAAGAAGAGACTTTTCAATTTGAGATTGAAGCAATTAAATTGCATCATGCATTGTATGACAAAAGTTCCAAAAGTATATAATTTGAAAAAATGAATTTGAAATATAGGCAAGTTGATAAGTTAAACTTAGAAATCGATTTCAAAGGAATGAAAATGTCCCAGTTGTTTGAATTCCATCAGGTAACTGGGGATGCATTGGGTTAGTTGATTTTTGAGGAAGTAATAGGAAATGTAGTATTAAGGAAGAGAATAAAAGAATTGGAAATGGTATTGTTAACTAGTCCATTGTTTGTTAAACCAATATCCACCTTGATGTCTATAAGGTAAATGAATTAAAAATGACTCGTCAACAATTCCAAATGTTAGGTCTTCAAAAAGCATTCAATATATAGTTTGAGGAGATCTTAACACACATCCATTATTTAAATTGAGGATTTCTTCAACACAAGTGAGAATCTTGTTTTTCTATCACTGTATGTAAATTGTTTAGTTTGGTCCCCCTACCTTTTTCTTCTCACTTAGTAATCATTCAACCTTCTTAATTTTGGTGTTTTTCAAGTATTAAGGTTGATTCTTAATTGAACTTTATTTTCTAATGCAAGCCATTTTCTTATTTATATGGCTCATGGGAGCCCCATCTCTATCCTTAAGTGAAAAAATGCATTTTTATTTCTTGGATATTATATCCTCTTATTTGAATAACTATATTTATTAAAAATTTCCTCAGAGAACTACTAAGAGTTCATATCTAGAGGGATCTTTTGATTTTGAGTTATAAGCTTAAGATTGCAAGTGTGTAACTCTTTTCAATCATGTGAGTTTGAATGCAATTATCTTTTAAATTTCTATGCAAATATGTTCCATGATTTTTTTCGTATATCCTAATGTGTGATTCTTTACTTATAGTTGTGTTGGAAATTGATGATATTCAACTTTACATATTTATATGAATGTGTATCATATCATGGTGAATATATAAGGCCTAGTCCTATCTCAGGCCATTCTTTTTATATATTTTTAAACTATAGTATTTGTTAAAAGAGGAGTGTCACCTCAATAAAAACGAGGGGTCAAGGGGGAAATTGTTCGCTCAAGTGTTATATTTAATATTTTGAACAATCCTAATGATTAACACTTGCATTCTTCTATAATAGAGTTATCACACCTTGAATTTTCCCAAGTTTGAGATTCATGAAGAATTATCCTATTTCATCATCCATATGTTCTAATATAATACATTGTACCTCACCCCGAAAATTATTTCCTGTGTCCTTTAAGTTAAGGAAAATTTTAAGGCCTAAATTTCATAGATTCATTAATTTTCCATGCTTTTTCCAAAAAAAAAAAAAAAACATTGTCAATTTCCATTTTTTCTAATAATTATTCACCCAAATCATATAGGATAACATTATTCAACCTTTCAAATCACTAAAATTTTACAGAGACTATATAAAATCATTAGAAATTTGAATATTTTTTACAGATATATCACCAAACATTTTAGTCTGGGTATTAGGGACTAGTAAGATTCACAGAGGTTTCTACACTTTAAGATAAATTTCCATCCTTAATGTAGGTTTTAACCTTGTATATTTAATTGTTGCAAACAAATTCTTAATAAATCATAACAAATGCAACACATTAACATAGATATTTTACCCTAGACACCCAAACTGGGAAGACCAACAAGATTTTTTCGTATATTCATCTTGACAATATCTATATATATATATATATATAGCATCCATAAATTGTCAATCCATTTACCATGGATTAGAATACAACCATAGCTCCTTAACTAAAACTGCAAAACCATGAGTAAAACCACCATGCGCCACAAAACTACTAAAGGTGAAAACCGCGTGCTAAAAACCACCAAAAATGGATGCAAAAGACAGTTGCCCAACAAAGAATTAGGGGTTATGCCTAAGAACCCCCATGCAAGGGGGGCTTCCACCCCCACTATTCCTAGTGCATATAAATAGTTGTACAAAGAATAAAACACCTACCCACCACTTAAAACTTTCCCTACTTGGATCCATCATTGAACTCTGCAGCTCCCCAAATGAGCCAAACAAATTTACACCTAGTAATGACTATTTGGTAAACCTCCACAAACGAATGACTTCTAGTTAGAATATTAAAAATAAGTCTATTTTATTTTGAGAATTCTTAATACAAAATAGTGCACACAATATTGTGTCCACATCTGTTCTCTTCCTCTATTCCCACACTTCCATCAACTACCTTCCACATGGTTCCATTCTATTGTTACACCTTTCCATGATACAAATTGAACCTATAGTATGGATCTCCTTTACACTTTTTCCATATACCTACCTAGATATGGTTATACACACTATGGATTCCATTTATTAAATATTTTTTTAAGGTCTAAAATGGGCCTCTTGATGAAAATAGTAAAACAATATTTAAAATAATAGAATAAGAGTAATGAATT
This sequence comes from Pinus taeda, assembly GCA_000404065.3. Lineage (NCBI taxonomy): Eukaryota > Viridiplantae > Streptophyta > Pinopsida > Pinales > Pinaceae > Pinus > Pinus taeda. The sequence goes on from APFE030821770.1 coordinate 10,423, forward strand.
TTCATATGGAAAGAAACAAAAATACTTTTTTTCATTGTATTTTTGACTTATATGTTTACAATTTTACTCGGATTTCATGTGTACACACTCATTGAATGTATAATTTTAATTTTGTAACACTCCTTGGATGCATAATTTTAATTCTACATCCAATTACTACCTAGAATTTAAATGTGAGTAAAAATATAATTAAATAAGTGAAAAAGTACAATTTTAAAAAGTAGTTTTCTTTGTTTCCCTCCAAAACTATTTAACCTTATGCTTCACATCATCATCTTGAATCCTATTAGTTATTTTAAAGTTGATGCTAATAGAAAATGTTTTGTTTTAGGCCCATTTTTACCTCAAAATTTCTCTAATAAATGGGAACTATACAACTACTTTTTTTCAAATTCACTTATTTAAACATATGATTATAGGCTTGTCCCAATTTCAATCCAACTAGATAGTAATTCTAGCATTCCAAGGTTCAAAAGTAGAACAAAGGGGTAGAAATGACCTCATAGAAGTAGCATTCACCCTCTACCCTCCACATACATTGATTGAAGTTGATGAACCTATTCATTACTTCACTCATTTCTTTCAATATGCATTACTACATTATTATGGTTCATGTAAAATCCTCCCATGAACTCTTCAAGAACAAAGTTTTAAGTTCATATACGTCACCTTTTTAAGACATAAAGGGTACATACATGACTTCTCCTCAGAAAAAGCCCATACGTACACTTGCTCCCCTAAGCAAATCACATATATCAACATTTGTAACTAAAAGTATATAATCTACTCATAATAACATGCTTTCAGGTGGGGTTTATGGGTTTACCCACAGTTAAACTCCTATAGCCCATTCCCAATGACCTAAACTAAATTACAAGAGTATATAACAAATCCTATGGTGGAATAGGAAGAGGAAGCACCCATAAGTTGGAAATTTTGTTTCTTAATCTACAAGTCTACAATCCTTGAGTTTTCAAGTAATTTATCCCAATCAAGAAACCCATGCATCTCAATCATACCCTTATTCATATTGCATTGTAAAGAGGCTCTTCTCTTTCACATCTCTAAGTTCATACTCAGATACAAAGGAGTATAGCTTCAGTGGCCTAAGGAGAGGGATCCATAACATAGTTACAGGCGTTGCAATTAGTAAGAACTAGGTTGTACTCACCATTGTATTGATGTTCAAATCATTTAATAGAGAACTCACTTCATGCCCACTCCAATTTTGTGTATTGCATTATGTTTTAGTTTATTCAATTGTAGAGAATTGGTAGTGATTACTTGTTTGGTTCCAAAAAATTAAGTAGTTAAGTTTTTATCATTTATATTGTTTTAATTTTTTCTTGTTTTCTCTTTTGTATGGGTATTCAAGGAAGGTGCCAGAGAAAAGATTTGAACTATAAGAACTCATCAAAGGTGTCCTCTCCAGCTATCAAATTTCTGAATCTCTGTAAACAAATGAGTAGTTCTAATGGTAAACAAAAAAAAAAAATCTAGGTTTATAGTATGTATTTGCTTTCTTCTCTAATGTGAATATTAACACTAATCGTAGGAATACTTTTTTTCCACAAACAAAACCCACCCTTAGAAAATTTGTGTTAGTATTTTTTATGGCATAGTAATGTATATCAAATATTGGGAAGTGCATGTATAACATCTCTACAAAGTCTTAAAAATATAGGAAGAGAAGAAACTATATGCAAAGCCTTCCAAGAGTGATTTTGGGGTTCAAGATGTGGAATACTTGGGGCATATTGTATCTCATGGAGGTGTCAAAGTGGACCCTAACAAAATTAGACCTATGATGCAACAGTCAAACCCCAAAACCTTGAAGAAAATTATAGGATTCTTAGAATTGATAGGCCATTAGAACAATTTTATCAAGAATTATGGTCAAATAGTAGCACCTCTAATAGCAATATTAAATAAGGAAGAAATTTCTTGGACTTAACAAGCAACCAAAGCCTTTGAAAAACCTTAAGAAGGCTATGTGTACAACTCATGTCTTGGCCACACCTAACTTCACAAGAACATTTGTTATGGAGTGTGATGTCTTAGAACATGGAATTAGTCTAGTTTTAATGCAAGAAGGAAGGCCACTTGTCTTTGAAAGTATCCAGTTTAAAGGAAAGAACTTGATTAAACCCATTTATGAGAAAGAAATGTTGGTTATACTACATGTGATTATAAAATGGTGCCCTTACTTAATAGGAATACAATTCAAAGTAAAAATAGATCATGATAGTTTGAAGTAACATCTCGAAGCAATGACTGTCTTTAGAGGGGAAACAAAAATGGGTTAAAAATATTCTAGTTTGTTATTTTGAAATTATGAACAAAATGGGAAAACATGATATAGTGGAATATGAACTTTTAAGGAAAGAATAAGAAACCGAGGGTTTACAATGTGTTATTTCTATTTTTTGGTATGATTAGGTGGAAGAAGCAAGGACATAATGGTAGTAACATTAGAATCTCTATAATATTTTTCAACAACTATAAAAGGACCTTAGTGCATTAGATAAATTAGTGTGGAATAATGATCAGTTGTGGTATCAAGTTTTCCTATATTTATGTAAGAATTTCCAACTCAAACAATTCTGGAATTTCACACTTCTACTATAGGAGTGTCGATTTTCCATGGCACTAGAGAATCTAGGTTTGGGTCTTACAATATTTGACACAACCAACTCAAATTCCATAACAAACTAATTTTCACACCGGAGTAAATACGGCAATATATCAACTAGTGCACAGTATATAAATTTTTATAATTTTTCAACCCAACTTTGTTATATTAACAAACTTTAATATAGTTGTCTAGGGCTCCCGTACTAGTGATCATGGCCCTCATACAATCACTAATACAAGAATACAACTAGGGCTTGGATTCATTCACTTTGACTACGAATCTACCCTTAAAGAGACAACTCATAACCTACTTGCTAATGGTGGCCACACACATCCCTTTCAGTCCACATGTCCTGAACACATTTTGTGGGTCCTCTTGCCTCCCATTCTATAGCTCCTCAATCTGCCTCTATCAATGAACTTTGCTCCTTTATGTCGTTGAACTTGGCCAATTCAATCTTCCCTCTAGCTAATCCTTTCTCCTTTAAATTTTGCAACACTTAGGGTCTTTGATCAGTTGTTCACAAATTCATTCATGAACAACTCTTAGGTTGCCCACTTTTTCCTTCCTCTACTGCTACAATGAAGACAAGTCAACGGCACGAAGGCTTCCCACTCTCACTGAAGAAGTCCTTCTCTTGTATAGTGAACTAGGGTTGAATAAAATTCTCTCTAGGCTACCTTTTATCCCTTCAAATAACAAACCCTTGAGCTCCACCAATCAGCCTCTCCTAGAAGACTTGAAATCCTTCTCAAGTCTTGCACTTAGGGATCTCTTGGAACCTATTGTCATTCCTCCAATATACTCCTTAGGATTCCAACTCACAACTATCCAACCTGGACTCAACACATAGAAACATCCTCCAACTTAGAGATACATTCATACCTCATATGAATAATTCTTCCTGCCCTAGGCCTGTGCAACGATTATTGTTTTCAAACTTTTGGTTAGGGAATCTTGTTGCAACTACAAGGTTGTTGCTCCCATAGTCAAAACACCCTAACATACCTAAGCTAAACCTCCTATAATATCCTTCTTCTTTGCACTATCACTCTAGAATACTAGGACCCTTCAGTACTATTGTCTCATACTTGAAATCAACTCTAAATAGGCTTGGCTTCTTCTTGCAATGGGACAGAACCCTTTGCGGCCTATTCATAGAGATTAGCCAGCTCAACATGCATAAAATACTACCTTATAAACATGTCCAACAACTTGTTCAATCTCAACCCAATCAAAACACTGGAGATGCACAAAACCCATCCTACTTCATACCTTAGATTGGTTCCAATGGTTGTGGCTAGACAAATATCTTAGAATTATTCTCTCTATGAAGAATATTCTCTATTGATATTGAGGTTATTTAAATGAAATTTCCTTAAGCCTCTTAGGAACCCTTTAGAACTTAGGGATTTTGATCCTCGTAGACTTAGGAATTCATTTTTCCCTTTTAATTTCTCCTTTAGATTTTAAACCCCATCATGTTTATTAAACTCTTTTTCTTGGGTTCTTTTCCCACAAACCATTTTGTGTCTAAAATCACACAAATCCACCTTGTAGGATTTTTTGGAATACCTCCTGAGCTACAAAATTAAACAACTCATCTTAGCAAGGGAGGTGCTTCCATTGCTTAGAAATCTCCGACCACACTAGCCCATCAAGCATCCACCATTGCAGCATACCATGTAGAATGGGCCATTGTCTTTGTAGTGTCTCTGCCTCATTAAATCTTGGATATCTTGAAATTCCATATGGCTTCTCCCTCTAAAGATAGACTCCCTATGAATCTACTGCTCTCCACTGGCTCACACGCTTCCACTACTCACACTTTGATTCATTGGCCCCTCAAAGTAACTTTGATACCAAGTTGATTTTCCATGGCACTAAAGAATCTAGGTTTGGGTCTTACAATATCTAACACAACCAATTCAAAATCCACAACAAACTACTTTTCACAACGGAATAAATACACAAGTAAATCAACTAGTGAAAAGTAGATAAATTTTTACAAATTTTCAACCCAATGTTGTTATATTAACAAACTTTAATATAATTGTCTAGGGCTCCCATACTATGGATCATGGCCCTCATACAATCATTGATACAAGAATACAACTAGAGCTTGGATTTAGACGCTTTGACTACCAATCTACCCTAAACAACACACTTCTCAACCTACTTGTTGATGATGGTTATACACAACCCTTTTAGTCCACTTGTCCTGAAAACATCTGGCGGATCCTCTTGCCTACAATTTTGCAGATCCTCAATCTACCTCTATCAATGAACTGTGCTCATTTAGTTCACTGAAATCATCCAATTCAATCTTCCCTCTTGTTTCTCCTCTATCCTTCAAGGTCTTCAACACTTAGGGTCTTCAATCAGTTGTTCATAACTCTATTTGTGAACATCTCTTGGGTTTCCCACTTCTGCCTTCCTCTGATGGTACAACAAAGGCAAGTCAAGAGCATGGAAGTTGCCCACTCTCAATGAAGAAGTCCTTGTATAGTGAACTAGAGTTGAATGTATTGCTCTCTTGATTTCCTTTTATCCCTTTAAATAATGAATGAGCTCCACTAATCTTCCTCTCCTAGCATACTTGAAGTCCTTCTAAATTCCTACACTTAGGGCTCCCTTGGAACCTACTGTCATTCCTCCAATCTACTCCTAAAGATGCCAACTCACAATTCTCCAACCTAGAACCAACATATAGCAACATCCTCCAACTTAGAGAGAAATTCGTACCTTAGAATAATACTTTTTCCTTCCCTAGGCCTATGCATCAATTATTGTGTTTTAACCCTTCTAGTTAGGGCAGCCTATTGCAGCTACAGGAATGCTCCTTCCATATGTTATTTTTTTTTAGGGCTATATTCTTCTTTAATTTGATAATTTCATTTCTTAATTTACATATTAAATTCACCCCATAACATTATTCATATTTAAATCATTATTCAACAACATATGCAACTATATAGAAAGAACAATATCATCATCATCAATGCTGTGAAACATAAAGGAATAATAGAAGAAAAGCATCCACACATAGAAACCAATATTAGTCAAATACCACGTCAAAACCCACTATGGGGAAAACCCTTTCAAATTCTTCTTCTTATTATATTTTCGTTGAATGATTCAGCAAAATAGAGTACAATGATCCATATCTTCATTCATGCAACTATACAGCAAAAATCAACTAGACAATATCCATGAGCTGAACCCACCCATGCTCATACTCAAAAACCTTGATTCAAAAGCCCGTAATGAACTATCATTATTTGTGGTCTATTACCAAACGCTATGGTCAACGTGTGAAAACTTTGGTCAACAAAAAAAAATGCAACTTTAGGTCCCATACGCAAGGAGGAAGTGGGCATATGAGTAATTGGGAGCTTTCAGTCGCTCCCTTTAGCTTGAAACTCAACGACTAGTCGAATATTGTTGGGTGTGTGTTATATTCTTTCCACGACCCTATATTGGGGGGGCATGCCCACCTATGGTTTTGTGCATGGATTTCGCACATGGTTTTGGGCATGATGGTTTTCTATCCATGGTATTTTGTAGATACAATCAAGGGAAATATGGTTATGTTCTAATCCAGGCTTAATGGATTGGGGTTTATGGATGCTTTGACATGTATATATATGTATTGTAACATTGAAAGTAATATAATGAAAAATCAATCTAGTAGTCCCAGTTTTGGGATCCAGGGGAAAATATATGTGTATATATGTTTTATGTTTTATGCTCTCGCCATTTTTTATTTTTATTTTTAGAATTTGTATGTAGGTAATTTTTGTACAAGGTTGAAACCGTCAAATATGTCCTTTAATAAGCCTACAATTAAGAAACAAAAACCTAGAAAAATATGTGTGAGCTTCAGACCCTCCAATTTCACCTTTGAGCGAGCACATTTCTCCGCAAACCTACCTCAGACCTATGTGAGCCAAAAACAAGAAAGAGAATATAAGAATGATTCATGATGTTGTTCAAATGAGGTATAGGACACTTTTATTTATAGTCGTCCAAGGGTGTCCAATTTTCTTTAGGGCCGACCCGATCAAATATGCACATGTGGGCTCATAATTCAAAAATATACTTTCCCATGTCCAAATTTGATGATATTTAAGTTGATTTTTGTCGTCTAGAAAAGAGGAATTCAATGAAATCATAATCTCCATCAGATGAGTTTTCTAAAGTGGAATTTGGCCCTAGTTCCCAACTTTAACACTCTATTGACGGTGTTGGATCTGCCAACATTCAGGTGATCTCCCCAATATGAAGTCCCAACTAGATCTCGCATTTTTTGGTGTAGAAGTCCCATCTGATATGATGGCCTGGTTGCCATTATCTTAAAGATTTTCCTTAGCTCTTGTTGTTCAGGACATGAGAGTGTTATGCTTGTAACTTCAAGAAAGCAAGGTGAGTATGCCTAGTGAGTGTGTAATGTAACTTTGTGTCCAAGTTCTCTTACTGTAATGGAGAGGGTAAAAGTGACCCTCTAGATGAGAGGTAGTAGCGCCACCCAGGGAGAGACACACGTGAAAACAACAAGGGTCTATCCAACATCTAGCGGAATAGTCCATAGTAGATGTGGTAGTTGTTAAAACGAAAGTGCAATGGAAAGCATGTACACCGTCCGGCGGAGTAGTTAAAACAGGGTGACGATCGTTAAAACTAAGAAAACATAAGAATGGTTTATCTAATTTCCAGTAGTCCAAATGAACGCTACAACAGTGATAAGAAATAAAACACATCTTCAACAATGTATGTACTAAGAATAAATGAAGTAGTTCAACTATCTTAGTATAGGTTAAGAAAACATGCATTACAAACGTTTAAAGAATAGGCTTACAAATGGATAAAAGACGTGCATGAAAACGTGATGGCCTGAGACAGGCTTCTGAATTAAGAAAAAATTCCAAGACACGTGTACACATACATCACTAGCCCCAATAATGGGACATTGGAGCCACTCCTCGCTCCTCAAAGAATGTACTAGAGATTCTCAAGGCTAAGTGGGAGGAGCCAAGGTGAAAAGTCTTTTTCTCATACAATGACGGGGTATTTATAGCCAAGGGGAATACTTGACCCTTGTGACTCTTCGACTTCCCTCGTGATTTTTTGGCTTCCTGTGACTTTTCGACTTACATGACTCTTCAACTTCATATGCGCATCTCTTGGACTTTCACATTACATTACTATTGTAGCGGCTGCAACACCCTCCAAAATTTTGGCCTACATGAAATTTCGGAGCCTTCCTTAGGTTTTCCCTTGATGTTTGCAAGCACATGGGCTCATCCCATGAGCTCGTAGTGATTCTTTGCACCCTCCTCACTTGACCATTCATTGGACATCTATTTTTCATGTTGGTCACAATGTCATGCTTGCAGTCATGTTCTAGTCACACACAAGGTCTTGCTTCGTGTGCACAAGTTGTATTCGCTAAGTAAACATTTTTCGCAATCACACATAAAGTTGTATGCATTGTTGCACAAGTATCATCATGGTCGTTCAATGATATATCACAAGTGTCGTGCTTGTCACTCACACTATCGGTTAGTCACAATGAGTATATGTTGTCTTGATGGTTTTAGGCATCTTGTCATCAAGTCACGTTGAGTGTGTGTTTGTAAGGTCACATATGCGCAAGTTCACTCACTCACACACTTAGTCATTTTGTTGAAGTTCTGACTTTTGGATCACCCTCTAACAGGGATATCTCCACCCTAGAATCAACTCGACCGACTGTCACCCTGAACTACGCAGAAGTGTCCCAACAAGCCATTTCAATCTGCATTTCCCACAAGCACATCAACCAAGCCTCCAGATGGTCAACCAGAGAGTTTGACCAGGCAGTGACCCCGGGACTCACTCCCCTGAAAAAATACACAAAATATGCCAAGCATGCCCACTCCACTGACTGGGGAAACTACACAAACATGGCAGACAAACACCCAGTGTCTGTCATTGTGCCCCTAAAAAATTGCTTAGCTGTTCCAACCAGTCACTTGGTCAACCGGCTTGCTGCTCACTCGGAAAACTGTGCAGATTTCATGAGTAGTCCCCTAACTACCTAGCCGCCTGCTTAGCTCAGAAACTGCATAGAGATGTTCGGTAGCTAACCTCCCATCAATTGCACAGTTTTTTCCACCAGCACACTTGCAGCCCCCTGCTAGCTCCCTAAAAAATTGTGCATTTTTTCCCAGCAAGCCTCATGTAGCACACTGCCAACTCCCGAGAGGAATTGCACAGTTTTTGCTACCAAACCCCTTTGTTTTCTACACTTCTTCCCTTTAGAAATTGTGCAGATCTTCCCTCCAACCGAGCCAGATCCCGCAGATAGTCACTGTTGATCCAAATTGCCCATCTCAGTCTCCCAGTGACTTCTACGCAATTTTCACTAAAAGTGCCTAGAGCCCGCATCCCAGCTTAAAATATTCCTTGCACAGCTTCATAGCCTTACCCTCTCTCTCGATCACCTGCATCCAAAATTGAACGAAAATGCATCATGGTAGGCTAGGATATTTATGGATTTGATGTCATCTCATCATGAGTGATTGTAGATACAGGTACATGGACAAGACATGACATGACAACGAATGGGATGGACAATGAGAGCACATGCAAGGATATTTTTTCGTGAACAGATGAACGAAGTATGCATACAAGGATATTTGTTCATGAACAGACAAACACATAATGCATGCAAGGAGATTTTTTCACGAATGGACGAACATGCGAAGCATGCCAAAGTACAAGAAAGCGAGTGATGTGCACATGCGACATCAAGAAAACACCAAGACCATCGAAGACTTTGCACACCTTTCCATGTGGAGATGAACCCATGATATGCCAAGAGCACATCCATCAGTCAGCATCACTATAGCTCAACATGGACACCAGCAGCAGCATGAACATACCAGCACTATCGTGTCAATTCGTGTCATGAGTCATCTCAGCCACATCACTACTATGGGCCATATTGTTGTAATTCAATGTAATGTAATGTGGAAGTCCAAGAGTCCCACATGTAAGATGAAGAGTCATGTAAATTTGAAGAGTCCAATAAGTCAAACAATCATGAGGGAAGTCGAACAGTCACAAGGAACAGTTTTAACTTGGCTATAAATACCCCTCATTTATACATGCAAAATAATTTTCACCTTGGCTCCTCCCACATAGCCTTGAGATTCTGTAGTCTTTTCTTTGTGGAGAGAGAAATGGCTCCAATGCCCCTCATACGGGATTACTGATGTATGGTGTCTTGGAACTTTCGTTTAATTCAGAAGCCTAATAACAAGCCATCCACGTTTTCACACATGTATTGTGATTGTTTGTAAGACTAATCTTGGAACACTTGTAATGCATGTTGCTTTAACCTATGTTAAAACAGTTGGACTATTTTGGTTGCTCTAATACACATGTTTAAGAAAATGTGTTGTAAAAGTTGTTAACATTGTCTTACCTGTATGGGTGGCCTCATCAGACATCAGACAGAACCTTTCACATAAACTTGTTATAATGATTGTCGCACTCGTGTGGACTACTCCGTTAAGTGTTGTACGTGTTATCCCTTCTTGTGTGATGTGACTGTCGCATCAGTGTGGACTACTCTGCCGGAAGTTGTGCACGTCATTTTGTGTTGTGTGTCTCTGAAAGAGTTGGGACTCTTCCCTTTCAACTGGAGACTCACTTCCATCCTCTCCCTCTGTGATGAAAGAACCTTGACATAAGTAACACTAGCACTCACCAGGCACGCGTTGCTATTTGAAGACAAAGGAGACCACTCTCTTGTACTAACAAGCAAGAGCTAAGGCAAACCTTTAAGATAATGATAATCGGGCCATCGTACCAGATGGGACTCATACACCAAACGATGTGAGGTCTAGTTGGGAGTTCATACTAGGGAGATCCCCTAAATGTTGGCAGGTCTAACACCATCAACATTTAAGGTGCTAGAAGGAGGGCCACCAGTTGTTTATGGTTGAATGTCCTCTCACCCCCACTCATTAATCAACTAGTCAAGGCAGTAACTCACACTCCCTCTCACCTACACACAACTTTGAAGTTGGTTACTTCTCACCTCCCAGACGTGAACAAGGAATTTCGTATCGGCACCTTTTCTCTTTCTATCCCATCACCCATCAATTCAAGAAAGTAGTCAAATTGATCCTAGGAATACAACATCTTCCATACACATCATGAACTCAAAAAACCACTCCCACAAGAGTTGTTGTATCATCAATGGAAGAAGCATTTCTTTCCACACTCGAAGGTTTGGCAGAAGTTGTTGAGAATAGAGAGGAACCTCTAGTCTTCCAACAAGGAGAACGAGACACCCTTGTGATCTTCGGCTCAAATTCTGGTACAGGAGGTAGAGGGGAAGAAAATAGAGGAGGCGGAGGCAAAGAGAACCAACAGACTCAGAGTCAAAACCATCAGATTCTAAAGAAGAGGAGGAGGATGAAGAAGAAGAAGACATGGTTGACCAAAATCTAGAATGGATGACTCAGGGACCATTGGCTCTCTTGGGTTATTTTCGTAAGATTCCAAAGTGTTCAGAGAGAATGCTCATGAAGTACAACCCTTACAGAGTAATGAAGGCAAAAGATCACTTGGACAACTTGTACCCACAGTTACAGACACTCGAGGTAAGATACGACGACGTTGCATGCAGATTTTTTCCATGTACCTTTGATGGCCGCGCATCAATATGGCATCATAGCCTTCCTATTAACTCCATCCATAACTGGGGTACATTCAAATGCATGTTTCTAGAAAAGATAGCTGATGACAAGACCCTAGCCATCTTGCTCAAAGAGTTGGAAAACTTGAAGATGGAGGGCAAAGAAAAGGTAAAAGATCTCAATCAGAGGTTTCTGTGTATGTTGAATAAGTTTGTAGTGGACATGAAACCTCATGACTCCATCATTGTCAATTACTACACATCTGCATTGCCAACCAACATAGTGCAATTCATCAAGCGAGCTAAAAAACCAACATTGTTGGAAAACTGCGAAGAGGCAATCATTGTTGAGAAAGACTTGTGCACAATTGGAGTCATCAAGGATGATGAACCAACGAAGGACTCCAAAGATGCAATCAGGAAGACCCCGGCTACAACAAGCAAGAGTAAAGACAAGGAAGCAAGTGATATTGAAATGCTTACTCGTCTTGTCAAGAACTTGACAATGTAAGTGTCTGAGCTCAAACAATGAACAGTTCACACATTTGTGAGCAGTCGACCACCCAGACAAAGACAAGGAATCATGTTATTAGGCAAAAATTGCTTCCTAAATAAAACTACACAGATCTCTAGTTTAGTGTTCCAAGTCGAATAATGTGTGAACAATGAATTTTGCTCATTTCATGAAGATGAGCACCCGAAAGGGTCTTGTTCGGACTAGAAATGAGTTGCAGGCTCAGTTTGTGATCACATGCCAAACATGATGAGCAGAGTGTAGGGATAGCCGAGAGACATTGATGGTGACAAAGATATTTCACTTGATGAGACCTCAAGCATTGGGCAAGTCATTAACATGTATCAGGGCTCACAAGCGGTGCAGAAGACAAACACCGAGAAGCAACCCCAAAAGAAAAATGGTTGTTAAAATCTCAAAATTCAAGATGATCCCCCCTAGACTTGTGGAAATGCAACAAACGATTGAACTGTTGAGGAAGGTTGATCCACCAGCCATCCAAAAGTAGAAAACACAAAGCAAGCCCGAGAATTCAGCGACAGATAAGAGTAAGTCCACGAGCAGCAAATTACAGAACACTTCACCAGACAACACGAACACCAGTCTCACCCTAGATATCGCAAGGAGTCTACCCACTCTGGATTACAACATTGTGGAAGACATGAATAAAACTTGCGCAAACATCAATTTGTTCGAGTTGGCTAAGATTCAGATTCAATGGGACATCCTGTTGCGCACACTGGGGCAAACATCTATGGACAGCACAACCTCTACCAATAAGGGAGCAAGAACACCTCTTAGATCACTCTCAATTGTGCTAAACACACTTCGAATGGAAGAAGCAAACTTTGATTTCCCTCCATTCCTTCTTTGATTTCAAATATTTGACTATAATTTTCACAGCGGTTTGGTTGATTCGGGTGCAGTGGCCAACGTCATTGCACTCTCCATTGCAAAAATGATCAATGTGCAATGGAGAAAGACATTTGTGCAGATCATCCAACTCGATCAGACATCTGTACTAACCATTGGTGAACTTCAGGATGTGATCATCCAACCATCTCATGAAAGTAGGGTTCACCAGTGCATAAACACTGTTGTTATGGACACACCTGAAGCATATGGCTTACTACTCAATAGAGACTGTTCTAGAAATATGAACGGATACTTTGCTACAGACTGGCCACACTTGTGGCTTCCGTACAATGGAATAATCAATCAAATCCAAGTGTTATCTGAGAGATACATGAGGCATAATATCACTCCCATCAATGGTGAGAAAGAACCATTGGCCTTTGTAGAGCTCATGTTCGGAAGCTGCCTCTTGGAAAAAACGTTTGGGTGTTATTGCGTACAGCTAGCTCTGACCCCACCAAATGTGTAGTTGGGGCTCCTTCCTTGCCCAACTAATGGAAATGAAACATGTACAGTGCATTGTAACATTAGTAGCAATAGCGAAAACAATAGCAATAGTGCAAGCACATTGAACGGTCCATGTACAGACGAGTTGTGGACCATGTACTTTAATGGATCAAAGACACAAAATGGCTTTAGAATCGAATGTGTCTTGATTTACCTAAAAAATAGGAAAGATTTGATTTCAAGCCACTTGGAGTTTGAGTGCACAAACAACATTGTTGAATACGAATCACTATTGTTGGTCTTACAAAAATACATTAGCATCAATGTGGTCGTGCTCAAAGTGGTAGGTGATTCGAAAATAGTGGTACAACAAGTGCGTAGCACCATACACTATTTATCACCTCCTCTCAAAATTTACCAGCAAGAGGTATGGCGACTGATCCATAACTTCCAAGCATTTTATATCACTTTTGTACCAAGAATGCATAATGCAGATGCCAACGCTTTAGCAAACACAACTTCTAGAATATCATCGCTTAGGGATAGATTTATTGTTGAAATTCTGTATATGCCTTCTATCCTGGATAACATAACTAATTTACATGTGTTTGATGATTATCAATAGATATTACATTTCATGGCCAACGTTGATATCTTCCAAGATGCAGCAATTGACAAAGATGAGCGCGAGCAGTCTCTGCAAGTTGGGGCTGATGACAAGAAAGGCAACCTCATCCCCAAGGGTGTGGTATCTTTGTAAAATATCTGACTTGCAAGACCACTTTCAGGGGCCAAGGAATAGCAAAATCCATATCTCTACCATCATGCATGAATTGATTAACTTGGGGATAGAACAAGATCTAAATTTCATCAATCTCGATACATGTTGCACGCAGCAAGCCTTTATCTGTTTGTTCAAACAATACCAGAATGTGTTCGCATGGATATATGATGATCTAAAAAATTATGATACATGAATAATACAACACATCATTCTAATCAAAGAAGGGCTCAAGCCATATTAGCAAAAGTTGAGGAAAGTACATCAGTCGCTTGAACCCCTCATACAGAAAGAGCTCACTAAGTTGTTGGATGCACGGATCATATACAGAGTTCATCATTCCATGCTGGTTTCAAAACTTGTTCCTGTACGTAATAAGCCCGGGGAAATCCACTTGTGTTTTGATTTCTGGAACTTGAACCGCACCTCAGACAAAGACAATTACCCTGTGTCGTCTATGAAGCACATTTTGTAGACAGTATCGGGGGCACAAATGTTTTCCTTACTTGACGGGTTTTCTGGATATAATCAGGTCCTAGTAGTGGAACCTGATTCACTCAAAACTACCTTCCGTACCAAGTGGGGTACGTTCGCATACAGATGGATGTCATTTGGGCTTGTGAATGCAAGTGCAACCTTTCAGCACACCATGGATGTCGCCTTTCGCAGACTCATCGAATAGATCGTATTGGTGTACCTCGAGGATGTGACTGTGTTTTAAGGAAAATGGGAAGACCACATACGCCATCTGAAGAAAAAATTTGAGCGATGCTAGAAATATGGGATTTCCTTAAATCCTAAAAAGAGAATATTTGCAGTGTCTAAGGGGAACCTCCTTGGGCACATAGTTGCCAAAAGCAGGATCAAGGTTGATCTAGGCCGGGTCTGGACTATTACAAATATCCCTCACCCAGCCAATGAGAAAGTGATTTAGTCCTTCTTGGGAAAGATAAACTTCCTCCGGAAGTTTATCTTGAACTATGCGCAGATAGTAAAACCAATGCAAGACATAATCAAGAAGGATGCAATCTACAGCTAGGGTAAGAGGGAAAAGTACGCATTCACACATTTCAAGTAGGCTATTGTAGAAGAACCTCCACTCTACAGCCTATATTTCAACAAAACTTCCTGATATACACCTTTACCTTCGACAACTCGCTCGTCGTAATACTCACTCAGAAGGACAAACTGGACACCAAGTGTCCCTTCTCCTTCATGAGCGTAAGCATGTAGGGACTCAAACTCAACTACCATACCATTTACAAACAAGAATATGTTGTATACAAGGTGGTGGAACACTTCAAACCCTACTTGCTAAAGAACCATTGCATAGTGTATTTGCCTCACCCAGCAGTCTGCTCACTGCTCATACAGCAAGTGCTAGGTGAACGTGTGAACTAGATGGCAGGCTTGCAAGAGTATGATCTTGATGTCAAGCCAATTCACATGCTCAAGGGTCATGGTCTCTGTAGACATGTAGCTGAGGTAGTACACGCATAGGAGGAAGAAGCAGAGCTCGCCAGATGGGAGCTGGAAATTGAAAGGTATGATGTAGTGCAAACACCACCCACTGCAAGCAGAAACTCTTGGTATGAAAATGTGTGCCAGTATCTTAAGCATCGCACCATACCCTCTCACTTCTCCATCAGACATAAGAGCACATTGTGCCTCAATGCTTTAGCCTATCAGTGGTTGCATAGAGGGCTTTACAGAAAGCACATCAACGAAATCTTTCTCAAGTGCCTGGAGGCACATGAATTAGAGAAGGTTTTGCAAGATCTGCATGATGGACTAGTTGGGGGTCACTCTGCAGGAAATACCACTGCACACAAAGTTACGCGAGCCGGTTTTTACTAGCCCACATTATTCAAGGATTCACATGCTTACACCCACAAGTGTCCTATCTGTCAACAATGCACCGACAGAATGCTAAGGTCAACAACCCCACTGCACCCTGTTGCAGTGACTGAACCATTCCAACAATGGAGCCTAGACATCATCGTGGAAATGTTCCCACATTCATCAAAAAAACACCGCTACATTTTGACAAAAACTAATTACTTCACGCGGTGAACAAAAGTATTTCCGCTCAAGCAAGTGAACAACTAGGAAGTCATTAGCTTCCTCCAACAGAACATCATCTCATGCTTTTGCATCCCTTTATCACTTGTGTTTGACAATGAAACTTACTTTTCATAATTGAAGCTTTATGAGTTTTCATTGTAATATGGTATTGTGCTGAAATACTCATCTGACTACTACCCACAGGGAAATGGTCTTGTAGAATACACTAATAGAAACCTTATCCGCATAATAAAAAATACCATTGACTCTAAGCAGCGTAACTTGCACTTTGCCTTAACAAATGCCTTATGGTGTGACAGTGTAACACCCAAACCCTCTTTGAATACCTCACTATACTTCCTAGTCTACGAGAAAGAAGTCATCCTACTACCCAACATCTACTTGCCCATGGTTCATTTGTCTCAAGAATCCCAAGGCAAACCTTGTCTTCTAGTTTAGCATAGGATGGATACACTTCAAAAACTACAAGAAGAAAGGATGAAAGCAAAAGAAAATTTTACACACCACTAGAACGTATCAAGAGATCGTTCGACAAGAAGTCTACAAGGAAAGATAACTTTGATGTTGGAGACTTGGTCTTGAAATAGGATAAACCACATGAAGACAAAGGCAATCATACGAAGTTCCAATCCCTATGGATTGGTCCGTATACTATACATGAGAAGTTTGGCCCACACACATACCATTTGCAATCACTTAATGGGAGGACTGACAACCCTCTTGTCAATGGCCAAGATCTCAAACATTATTTTCAGTAACCTGGGGTTACACCCCGCGCTATGTACATAGTCTATTTACTGCTTATTGTTTTGCTTTTTCACCTTGCTTACTATTTTTGTTTCATTTTGTTGTATTTGTTTAGTATCATGCTATTTTTGGTTTATGTAAATAACTGTTGTCCTTTACTGAGTTCTGGCTTTTGAATGACTATGTGGTTGAGATCTAAAAAGTTTTGTGACACTGCAGAACTTGGCCTGTCCTACATCCATCTTCTTTGTTTTTTTTCATAACCTTTGGCCGATGAAGTCCTGACAGAAAATACAAGCCGTGTGTAAGGGAATATTGGGTCCAACCATGAACTTTTGTGGAACCTCATTCCTATACTCAGCCTTCTACTCTATGTGATCAAGCTCATCCAACTAGTAGAAACAGAGAAGGGGAAAATCAAAATGTGAAAACCTATGTCAGAGGTCTCACATGCTTCTCTGAAGGAACAACCTCTTCTTCTCTCAATAATTTTGGATCCCTCATCCGCCACAAAAATAAATAAGTGCCTATGTATAGTCCTCTAAAAAAATACAAAGGCAAAAGAAGAGAAAGGCTTCTTGCATGGAGAGGTGAAGCATGCAACTCCACTGGGGTACTGACTAGGTCCGCTGCTAATGGAGCAATGTGTGTGTTCCTACATGACTCCATCGAGGTACTATCCAAGCTTGATGGTAGTGAAGCAACACCAGAGATGAAAACTTATACTCTGAAAAATTTTAACTCGTGAGCCAAACTACCTTTCCCGATTTTGAAACATTGTGAACAAGTTGAAACTTGTTGTTGTGTTTGACTGAGTTGGCAAAAGGTGAACCATGTATGTCCATGGGGTAAGTGGAGAAGCTGAAGTAAACCTTACAACAATTCAATACTCCCTGAAATACCAAAGCCCTGCCTTGTCAATGGACCAAAACAGAGAATCTAGAGTTCAACCAGTGTGTCACCAAGTGTTGTAGCAGTTGCAACACCCTCCAAAATTTTGGCCTGCATTCAATTTCAGAGCCTTCCTTGGAATTTTCCTTGTTGTTTGAAAGCACTTGGGCTCATCCTGTGAGCTCGTAGTGAGTCTTTTCACCCTCTTCGCATTACCATTCAACAGACATCTCTTTTACACGTTGGTCACAATGTCATGCTTGCGGTCATGTTTTGGCCACACACAAGGCCCTGCTTTGTGTGCACAATTTGTATTCGCTATGTAAACATCTGTCGCACTCACACACGAAGTTGTATGCATTATCACACAAGCATTTTTGTGATCATTCAACGATCTATCATAAGTGTCACACTTATCGCTCGCTTCATCAGTCAGTCACACCAATTATATGTTGTCGTGATGGTTTGAGGCGTCTTCTCATCGAGTCATGTTGAGTGTGTATTCGCCAAGTTGCGTATGCACAAGTTCACTCACTCACACACTTAGTTATGTTTTTGAAGTTCTAACGATTGGATCACCCTCCAATAGCTTGACCTCCACCGTAGAATCAACTCAAGTGATTGTCACCCAAAATTGCGCAAAAGTGTCCCAACAAGCCATTTCAATCTATACTCCTCACAAGCACATCAACCAGGCCTCCAGCTGGTCAACCAGAGAGTTTGACCGAGAAGTGACCACGGGATTCACTCCCCTAAAAATTTGCGCAAAATATGTCAAGCATTTCTGCTCCATTGACTGAGGAAACTACGCAGACATGTTAGACAGACACCCAGTGTCCGTCACTGTCTCCCTCGAAAAATTGCGTAGTTTTTCCAACCAATCACCCAATCAACCAACCTACTAATCACCAGGAAAACTGCGCAAATTTCATGAGTAGTCCCCCAGCTACCCAACATCCTTCTCAGTTTAGAAAATGTGCAGGGATGTTCAACAAGCTAGCCTCCTAGTAGTTGTGTAGTTTCTTCCACCAACACTCCCACAGCCCACTGCCAGCTCCCTGAAAAACTTGCGCATTTTTCTTAGCAAGCCTCCTGACACTCGCTATTAGCTACCCAGAGGAATTGCGTAGTTTTTTCTACCAAGCCCTCTGCTCCCTGCACTGCTTCCCTCAAGAAATTTTGCAAACAGACCCTCCAACCGAGCCAAATCCTACTGATAGTTGCTGCTGATCTGGATTGCCCATCTCAGTCAACCAGTGACTTCTGCATAATTTTCACTAGCAGTGCCTAGAGCCCACATCCCAACTTGAAATTTTCCTTACGCAGTTTCATATCCTTGTCCTCTCTCCTGGACACCTGCATCTGAAAGCGAACTACAATGCATCATGGTATACTAGGAGATTTATGGATTTGATGTCATCTCGTCATGAGTGATTGTAGATATAGCTACATGGACAAGACATGACGTGACGACAAATAAGATGAGCAAGGAGAGCACATGTAAGGAGATTTTCTCATGAATAGACGAACGAAGAATGCATGCGAGGAGATTTTTTCACAAACAGAAAAACAAAGAATGCATGTGAGTAGATTTTTTCACGAGCGGAGGAACATGCGAAGCATGCCAAAGTACAAGAAAGCAAGCGACGTGCACATGTGACATTAAATGAACACCAACACCATCAAAGACTTTTCACACCTTTCCATGTGGAGGTGAAGCCATGATATGCCAAGAGCACATCCATCACTCACCAGCACTACAGCACGACATGGACATAACCAGCAGCATGAACATACCAACATTGTCGTGTCAAGTCGTCTCATGAGTCATCTTAGCCACATCACTACTGTGGACCATACTATTGTAAATCAATGTAATGTAACATGGAAGTCCAAGAGACCCACATGTAAGATGAAGATTCATGTAAAGTTGAAGATTCAAATAAGTCAAACAGTCATGAGGGAAGTCGAATAGTCACAAGGGCCAGTTTTACCCTTGGTTATAAATACCCCTCATTTATACATGCAAAAGACCTTTCACCTTGGCTCCTCCCACATAGCCCTAATAGTTTGTAGTCTTTTATTTGAGGAGATAGAAGTAGCTCCAACACTCCTCTTACGTGGTTAGTGATGTATGGTGTACCGATGTGTCTTGGAAATTTATCTTAATTAATAACCCTGATAACAAGCCAGTACGTTTTCACACATGTATTATAATTGTTTGTAAGACTCATCTTGGAACACTTGTAATGCATGTTGCTTTAACCTGTGTTAAAACTGTTGAACTATTTCGGTTTATCTAATACATATGTTTATGAAAATGTGTTGTATAAGTTGTTAACATTTTCTTACCCGTGTGGGCTACCTCACCGAACATCAAACAGAACCTTCCCCATAAACTTGTTATAACAGCCATCACACTTACATGAACTACTTTTTTGAGTGTTGCATGTGCTATCCCTTCTTGTGTTTTTTTACTAAGGCATCTGTGTGAACTAATCCATCGGAAGTTGCACACGTTCTATTGTGTTGTATGTCTCTTACAGAGTTGGGACTCTTCCCTTTCGACTGGAGACTCAGTTCCACCCTCTCCCTTTGTGGTGAAAGAACCTTGACACAAGTAACACTAGCACTCACCAGGCATGCAAACCTCGTTGTTTAAAGACAAACAAGACCACTCTCCTGTGCTGACAAGAAAGAGCTAAGGAAAACCTTTAAGATAATGGAAATTGTGCCATCATACCGGATGGGACTCCTACACCAAATGGTGTGAGGTCTAGTTAGGAATTCATATCGGGGAGATCCCGTTAATGTTTGTGGGTCCAGCATCGTCAACAATTACATTTGATTACAACAATTATGGCCCATAGTAGTGATGTGGCCAAGACAACTCATGACACAACTAAACATGACATTGTTGACAAGTATTGGCTGACTGTGATGTCCGTGTCGAGTTTTTATGCTTCTGATTGATGGGTGTGCTCTCAGTGTATCATGTCTTTACCTCCACATGGTAAAGTGTGTGGGGTCTTTGATGGTCTTGATCTTTGCTTGATTGTTCATAAACATGTATCCCTTTCACTTGCTACTCCAAGTGCTTGGTACCCTCTCCATCCCATTCATCGTCACACAATCTTTCATCAATGTACATGTTCCTACAATCACTCATGAAGAGACAACATCAAATCCAAAAATATCCTAGTCTACCATGATGCATTGTTTTCCATTTTAGGTGTAGGGGACCGGGAGGGAGGACAAGCCACTGAAACTGTGCGGAACATAACTTAGACATTGATGAGAGGCTCCTGAGCATTGTTGAGAAAAACTATGTAGATGTCACTGGGAGGAATATTTACACAATCTAGGACAACTGTGAGAGCTGCAAGGTAGAACCTGGCTGGGAAAAATTGTGCAAGTCCTGGGAGGAAGACAAGGAAAGGTGTCGGGAGAAACTACTAGGAAATTCTGCATAGTTTTTAGGATGAAGACTGGGCAAGTCATCAGGGGGTCTAGCTAGGAATTTGTGTAGTTTCTTTGAGGAAGACAGAGTGGGTAGAAGGAGGCACTGGCAGACATTTCTATGTTGTTTTCCAGAGCAAGACTGGATCGGGCTACAGGGAGTTTTTGTTCACAAATGCGCATTTTTGAGGGACAATTTCGGATAGGAAACAAGGACCAGCTAACATATCTACGCACTTTCTGAGATGAGTACAGAGCGGGGTAGTAGGGAGAGTTCCAGTCAAAACAGTGCAATTTCCAGGGGCAAAGCAGAGCAAGCCATCAAGGAGGCCTCCCAGTCATACTTGTGCAATTTCTTAGAACAGTGCTAGGAAGTAGAGGCCTAACTCACATGACTCTGCAATTTCTATAGGAAGTGTTGGGTAGGCAGTTGGGCACGTCTATGTAGTTTTGGAGAGAAGCGAAACCCGAGGTCACAATGCAATTCAGGTTTCTGGTAGACCAGAGGGAGGCTTGATGAGTGATCTTACGAGAAGCGCAGATTGATTAGACTTGAAGACAACTTCTATGTAGTTTTGGGAGCCTGAGCTTCAAGCTCTATGTAGCTTTGGGCAAAAGAGTAGGGTCACTGAAAGATGAGACTGCGTAGTGCAACTTAGTCGAGGTCCAGTTGAATGAGGGTTGTTCGGTCAAAAGTTTTTCAAGAAATATGGCTAAGTGTGGGAGAAAGTGAACTTGTGCATGCATGACATTTTGATCACACACTTAACATGACTCAATGACAAGACACCTCAAACCAACAAGACAGACATGTACTCAGTGAGACCACCTTAAAGGTTAAGAGCGATAAGTGCGACATTTGTGATAGATATTCAAATGATCATGATGATACTTGTGTGACAGTGCTTGGAAATTTGTGTGTGAGTGCGAATTATGTTCACATAGTGAAAAAAAAACTCATGCACACAAAGACAAACCTTCAAAAATTTTAGAACAAGATCGCAAGCATGACATAGAAATCAACATGCCAAAATAAGACCAGTGGTCGATCAAGCAAAAAGGTTGTAAAGACTCAACAAGAGCTCATGCAATTAGCCTAATTTTTTCAACCATCAAGGGAAAAATCCAAGGAAGGCTTTGAAATTTGGATGCAAGCCAAAATTTTGGAGGGTGTTGCAGCCGCTACAACACTTGGCGACACACTAGTTGAATACCAACTTCTCTGTTTTAGTTCATTTTTAGCATAGGGCCTTGGCCTTTCAGGGAGTATTGATTTGTCGTGTAGGTTAATTTGGCTTCCCCACTTACCCCATGTGCATACAAGGTTCAACTTGTACCAACTTAATCAAACACAGCAAACGTTTGAGCTAGACCACAATGTTTCAAAAGCGGGAAGAGTAGTTTGGCTCACGAGATTAATATTTTCAGAGTGTAAGTTTTCATCTCTGGTGTAGCTCCACTACCAACAAGCCTGGCCACCACCCTGGTAGAGTCACACAAGAATACAAGCATTTCTCCACTACCAGCGAGCCTGGTTAGTACCCTGGTGGAGTTGCCTGCTTCACCTCTCTGCACAGGAAGTCTTTCTCTTCTTTCACCTTTGTATTTTTTTTTGAAAGAGAACTGTGCATATGCACTTATTTATTTTTGGGTGGAAGAGGGATCCTGACTTATTGAGAGAAGAACAGGTTGTTCCTTCATAGAAGCATGTAATACCTCTAATTTAGGTTTTCTCGTTTAGATTTTTCCTCCTCTATTTCTACTAGTTGGATTATCTTAAACACACAGAGCAAAAGATTGAGTACAAGCATGGGGTTTCCAAGTTTGGAGACAGGTTCATGGTTTGACTAGAGCTTCCCTTATAGATGGACCATATTTTCCGTCAAGACTTCATCGGCCAGAACTTACAACCAAGCACAGAGAAGAGGGACACAGGACTAGCCAAGCACTACAATGTCACAATGCTCCTGTACTTCAGCCACATACTTATTCAAAAGCCAGAACACAATATAGGACAACACTTATTTACAAAATGAAAATGACAAGACATAAAAGAAAAGTGAATTCAAGTGAAAACAACAAAGTAAAGCAACAGGATAGAAAATGAAAAGACCATGTACATAGGGCAGGGCATGGCCACAGATCACTGAAAATAACATTTTAAATCTTGGCCATTGATAGGAAGGTTGTCAATCCTCCTGTCAAGTGATTGTAGACAATACATGTGTTGGCCAAGTTTCTCGTGAACTGTGAAAGGACCAATCCACAAGGACTGGAAATTCATGTGTTTTCCTTTATCTTCATGAGGTTTATCCCACTTCAAGACTAAGTCACCCACAGTGAAGCTGGTGTTCCCTACAGACTTTCAATCAAACCATCTCTTGATACAGTTCTAGTGGAGTGTAGTTTTTTATTTTGCTTTCATATGTTCTTCCTGTAACTTGTGTAATGTGTCCATCCTATGTTGAATCAATAGACATGGCTTGCCTTGGGATTCTTGGGATAACTGGAGAGCAGGAAAGTACATTTTTGGTGGGAGGATGGCTTCTTTTCCGTATACAAGGAAGTATGGAGATGTTTTCAGAGAGGGTTTGGGTGTAACTCAATCAGCCTAAAGAGAATTCTCTAGACTAGAATGCCAATTTCATTTTTTATAGTAAATGGTAATTTTTATAATGTGAATGAGACTTTTTATTTGTACATTCGGCAAGACTATTTCCCTGCGGGTACTAGTTAGTTGAATGCTTAAGCACAAACCCATATTCTAATGCAAAATCATAAAGTTTTAGTGAAGAGAAGTAATTTTCATTGTCAAAAAAAAGTGATACAGAAATGTCAAACCTCAAAATGATGTTTTTCTTAAGGAAGTTGATGACTTCCTGTTAATTCACTTGTTTGAGTAGAAATGCTTCTATCCACCGCGTGAAGTAATATGTAGCAGTTAGGATGTAGCAATGTTAATTTGATGAATGTGGGAATATTTCCCAATGATGTATAAGCCCCACTATTGGAATGGTTCATAAACTACAACAGGCTACAGCAAGGTTGCTAACCTTCGAGTTCTATCGGCGCATCACTGACAGACCAGGCACTTGCAGGCATAAGCATGTGCATCCTTGAATAATGTGGGCTAATAAAACTTGAATCTCATGACTTTATGTGTTGTTGTGTTACCCTCGCAGTGACCTCTGGATGGTTCATCATGCATATCATGTAACACTCTCTCTAAGTCTTGTGCCTCCAGGCACCTAAACAAAATTCCATTGTTGTGTTTTCTATAAATCATGTTGTGCACCAACTAGTAAGATAAG
This sequence comes from Pinus taeda, assembly GCA_000404065.3. Taxonomy (NCBI): domain Eukaryota; kingdom Viridiplantae; phylum Streptophyta; class Pinopsida; order Pinales; family Pinaceae; genus Pinus; species Pinus taeda. The sequence continues at coordinate 34,900 of APFE030821770.1, forward strand.
TCTTTGAGTCGGAGCACACTCTTTTTTCGCATAAGGAAGTGAGAGGGCATGGTGTCATGCTTGAGGTACTAGTGCACCTCTTCGTACCAGGAGTTATTGTGTGAAGTGGGTGGTGCCCACTCTACATTATACATATCAATTTCTTGCTCCCATCGAACAAACTCTTCTTCTTCCTCTTGTGTGTGTATCACTTATGCTGCAAGTTTGCAGAGACCATGACCCTTGATAGTGTGAATTGGCTTTATATCAAGATCATATTCTTGCAGTCATGTCATCCATTTCGCACATATTTCACCTAGCTCTTGTTGAACAAGTAGTGATCTGACTATTAGGTGTGGCACAAAGACTATGCAATGGTTTTTCAGTAGGTACGGTATGAAGTGTTCCACCACCTTGTATATTGTATATGCTTTCTTATCCATGGTGGGATAGTTGTTCTCGGGCCCCTGGATGTTTTTTCTCATGAAGGAGATGGGACATTTTGTTCAGCTCATCCTTTTGAGTGAGCACTACAGCGAGTGAAGTGTCAGAAGCACAAGTATAAAGCAAGAAGCCTTTGTTGAAATATGGGTTGTATAGCATGGGTGCATATGTCATCACCTACTTGATATAGGTGAATGCATCCTTTTCCTTCTTTCCCCAGTTGTAGACTGTGTCCTTCTTGATCATATCTTGGATAGGTTTAACAATCTGAGCATAATCTGAGATGAACTTCCGGAGGTATTTGATCTTCCTCAAGAAGGACTACATGTCTTTTTTGTTCACTAGGTGAGGAATTTGTGTGATAGTCCAAACTTAGTCCAGATCAACTTTGATCCCGCTCTTGGCAATTATGTGCCTAAGGAGGTTCCCCTCAGACACTGCAAAGATGCTCTTCTTAGGATTCAAGGATATCTCGTACTTGCGACATTTCTCAAAGATCTTCTTGAGATGGCACAGGTGAAAAAAATTATTACGTCATCAAGGTAGACCACTACACTCTGTCTGATGAGCACACAAAAGGTGATGTCCATAACGCACCGAAAATTTGTGCCTACGTTTACCATCCCAAATCTCATTCTTCAATAAGTCAACATACCCCACTTGGTACAAAAACGTAGTTTTAATCCTGTCAGGTTCTACTACTAGAATCTAGTTATATCTGAAAAACACATCAAGTAGAGAAAACATTTCTGCTCCAGATCCTGTCTGCAAGATGTGCTCCTTAGATGGCATAGGATAATTGTCTTTATCCAAGGCACGAATCAAATTTCAGAAATCAACGCAAAAGGGGATCTCCCTGGACTTCTTTCTGATAGGAATTAAGTTTCAAACCCATGTAGAATGACAAACCTTGTAAATATTCGAGAATCCAACAACTTAGTCAATTCTATCTGTATGAGGGGTTCAAGTGACGGATGGACTTTTCTGAGCTTTTGTTGAAATGGCTTGACCCCTTCTTTGATCATAATGATGTGTTGGATTCATGTGTCATATGTTTTCAAGTCATCGTATGTCCACATGAATACATCACGGTACTGTCTGAACAAGTAGAAAAGGCTCACCACTCTTCTGGTGTGCAACACGTACTAAGATTCATGAACTTCAGATATTTTTCTGTTCCCAAATTAATATATTTGTGCATCAGTGTGGAACTGTGTGTTTTGGTTTTATTGGGTCCCTTAAAGCAGTTCTACAAGTCATATAGCTTCTTGAGTGAAACCACACCCTTGGGGATGAGGTTGCCTTTACCGTCATCAGTTGTGTTTTTCAGAGATTGCTCATGCACATCTTGATCTATCATTGTGTCCTTGAAGATGTCAGCGTTGGCCATGACATGCATGATTTGTTCATCATCATCAAAAACATGCAAATTATTTATGTTGTCAGGGATATATGGCTTATACAAAATTTCAACAGAGAATCTATCCCTAAGCGTTGTCATCCTAACAGTTGCATTTGCCAGAGCATTTGCAGTTTCATTTCACATTCTTGGTACAGAGATGATATTAAAAGCTTCAAAATTAGAGATAAGCCACCATACCTCTTGTTGGTAACTCTTATGACCAGGTGACACACAATGTATGGTGTTATGTACCTAACGTAACACAATCTCTGAATCACCTACCACTTTCAGCATAGGAATGTTGAGTTTGATGGATTTATGTAAGACCAAACCAATTGCTACATATTTTCCAATATGTTTCATGCACTCAAACTCCAAGCGGCTTGAGACTATGTGTTTCCTTTTCCTTGGGTCTATCAAAACACACCTGGCTCTAGAGCCATATTGTGTTTTGGATGCTTCGAAATACAAGGTCCACAATTCATTTGTACAAGGACCTCTTGCTGCGCTAAAATTGCTACTATTGTTACAATGTAATGTACAAGTTCCATTTCCATCAGTTTGGTAAGAAAGGGGACCCAACTATGTATCTAGTGGGGTGAAGCTCGATTGTGCAAGATAACACCCCAACTGCATTTCCAGAAAGAAATTTCTGAACAGAAGTTTTGTGAAAGCTAATGGTTCATTTTGACCATTAAAAGGAGTAACGTTATGTTTCACATATCTCTCAGAAAACACCCAGATATGGTTGTTTTTGCCCTGGTATGGAAGCCATAATTGTGACCAGTCTATAGCAAAATATCCTTGCAACTTACTAGACCACTCTCTGTTGAGCAATAAGCCATATTCTTCCAGGATGTCCACAATCACAATGTTAATTCACTCTTGAACTCATCTGGCGGATGATAACCGGATGATCACATCTCAAAGTTCACCAATGGTTGGTACACATGTTCGGTCAAGTTGGATGATCTGCACAGTTGTACTACTGCATTACGCATTGATCTGTTTAGTGGTGGAGAGTGGCATGACATTGAATGATGTGCCAAAATCAACCACACAATTGTGGAGATTAAATTTGAATATTTCAAATGATAACAAAAACGATGGGCAGAGCGAGTTCACTTCTTCCATGTGATATGTGTTGAGCACAGATATGAGTGATCCGGGAGACTTGCTTGGTCCCTTGCTGGAAGAGGAAACATTTTTTGTGGAGGTTTGCCCCAGTGCATGCAAAAGAATATCTTGCTGACCCGTATTCTTGGTTAACTCATAAAGAGATATGTTTTCACAAGTTTTTTTCATCTCTTTAATAATATTGTAATCCAAAGCGGGAAGACACATCGAGTTGTCTGGGGGAAGACTTATGCTTGTACTGTCTCATGGAGTGTTTTGCAGTTTGTTTTTCATGGATGTATCTTTCATTGTAGTTGTCTTCCTGGACTTGCTTTTTTTCTGTGTTGAGGAGGCCGATGGATCAACTGTTTTTAACAGTGTTCAAATTCTTCTTTCAGTATCTGAAACACAGTAGGAGCCCCTTGACTTCTCAAGTTGTATTGATTTTTCTTCTTTTGGGGATCCTTCTCGGTGGTTATTTTCTTCTGGGAATCATTAAGACATTTATTCATGTTAATTACATGCCCATAACTTGGAGCTTCATCAGATCCATCATCCTATTCTTCATCTTCATCCTCTAGTTGAACTTGCTCATTGGCCTTAAAATGATCATTCAACCTTGAAGTCATAGTGCTCATAACTTAGTTCAATTATGGACAAGATGTCGTTCTTTGTGAATCACGCAGTAGTTTTCCTTCACAATTTGGTCCACTTGGAACACAACATTGGCGCTCTGCGCATATTTAGTCGGGTGGCTACTACTTCTACCTGATGTCACATTGTTCCTCTATGCAAATGATCCAAGATCTTTTAATTATAGATGCATCAAAATTACATGAAACAGAGCTTATAAACCATGGAACTTAAAATCACATATAGTAATGTGGAAATAACATGATAAGAAAGAAACCATGACATAAAGATTTTATTACGGAGTTTATCCAATTTTGACTACGTCTCTAGGCCCTGCTCAATAGTGGGCACGCCTTCTTTCATTAAGTGGCATAAAAAGAGATAAAATTACAAGAAACATTCAATTACAATCCTTATACATCCAAGCTAGAATATGGATGAAGAATGGAGACCCAGCTTCAAAAGTAGACAGTACCACTAAAATCCTGGCAAAAAATCGCACAAAAACGCCTATCAGAACACCCAATTTGGATAATCGGGTCTTCTGCAACTTCTTGGAACATCCCTACTTCTTGAGGTGAGGTCTTAGCAAACTACCAGGTCAGGATATACTACACACAATGGTTTTTGAACTAATCTACCACCTTTCTCCCCTTTCTAGTGCAGACAATCCAATATATATATCTTGGTGGCTAGCTCCTCAATTTTCGGGCAGTTCCAAACAAATGACAAGTTTTAGATGGCAGGTTTTGTTTTAGGTAGAGATTCTCAGGCCCCTGAATAGCCCGTGGTAACAACCCTGTTAAACATAGAAAAATAGTACACAGACTTTTTTAGCATTAAGCCTCGAATGGCAGAATAATCCATTGGCGTAGTTTGATTCATTGCAAATCACAATCAGCATTTTTCACCGGCGTACAGACCCCAGCCTTTAAAAAAGGTTCCCTATGATACCAATGGACCTAACAGCTTATTAAACACAGTTAATAACCTATCAAGCCTCATCATAAATCACAATTGGTGTGGAACTGGGGTTGGCACTCCATACTACTACTGCCCTTTTGTGAACTGCGATTGTGATATATCGCATCGCAACTAGACTCCATCAGGGATGATTCATAAAGACTTGATCCCCTCTAATATGCGATATGCGATATCGTATTTACAACCAGGATCCTGTCAGGGATAGCTTCGAAAACACTTTGCCTTGGTTTTTTACCTTGATGGTTGCAAACACTCGGGCCAACACGAATGTACTCCACATCTCTCTGTCATGAAGTTCTAGTTTTCCTGTTGAGTATGATATCCTTGAGCAACTTTTCTAGATACTTTGGTGCAAAATCATGCACTATAGGAATTTGTGCAACCTCGTCGATATCCATAATCAATGAAGGTTCATAAAGCTTCAGGTTTTCAACATTTACTACTGAGTACATTTTCATATAAGCGGGCAAGTCAAGACGAAAAGCATTGTCTCCAATCTTTGCCAATATGGTGAAGGGACCATATCAAGTGGGTCTCAATTTCTTCCCTTCTCCCTTCATTCTATACTTGCTAATGTGGAGCCATACCTTGTCCCCAACTTGAAACTGATGGTTAACTCGGTCCTTATCATGTCTAGCTTTATACAAAGCCTGAATTTTCTCCAACTGCTCTTGTACTGCCTGATGAATCACCTATATCCGCTGAATAATCTTCTTTTCTTTGTCCCTATCATCTTGTCCATTGCCATCCTCATATTTCCCAAAGACCATGTCCAAGGGATCCCTTGGTAGATAACCAAAACCTGTCTCGAATGGTGAGCTCTATGTGGATGAATATGTTGCTCGATTATATGCATGTTGCACATAAGGAAGTTTTTAATCCCACAACTTGGGATTTTTTCTGCAATAGTCTTGTAGCAAGTGTACCACACTGCTGTTGATGACCTCTATCTACCCATCGGTATATGGGTGAAATTGCGTACTTCTTTTCAGCTTAGTGTCCATCATTCTCCACAAGTTGGTCCAGAACTCTCCAAGAAAGCGAGAGCCTTGATCTGACACAATAGATGTGGGAAACCCATAATGGACCCAAACATGCTAAAAGAAAATATAAGTAGTTTTCTCAACAGTGACCTACTTTTTACAAGGCATTAAAATACACATTTTACTAAAGCAATCCACGACGACATACAAATAGTCTCGACCTTTCCTAGACATAGGAAAACCACCTACAAAATACATGGACACACTTTCCCATGGTTGACTCGGAATAGGGAGTGGTGTGTAGAGCCCAAGTTTTATATTAGAGGGCTTTGAAACAGCACACAACACACAACCCTTTATAAAGCGAGTCACAATGTTTTTCATATGAGGCCTAAAACAAAACCTCTATAAATGACATAAATTTTTTTCAACCCCAAAATGACCAGACACAAGAGGGGTATGAGCCTCTCGGATTACGTGTACCTTTTCATCAATGGGTATGCACAGTTTGCCAAGGTGATACAATAGTTTTCCCTGAAAATAATAATTTTCCACCTGCGATCCACGATTTAATTTTGCACAAATCTCTTTAAAATAATTATCGTTAGCATATTATTCAACATAACCTTCTAATGATAAAGAAGCATTTTGCAAAACTACAAATGCAGAAAGAGGAGGGTGAGAAAGCACATCTACTACTTTGTTGTTGGCACCCTTCTTGTGTTTTATTACTAGATGAAACTGCCAGAGGAATCCCATCCATCTGAAATTATGGGCTTGTTGAAGCTTGGTCTGTGACTGAAAGTACTACAAGGGTTGATGATCTGTATGGATGATGGTCTCCCTGCCGATCAGGTAGTGTTTCGACTTCTTTACACTCTTAACCAAGGTGTACAACTCCTTGTCGTACGTGGGATAATTCACAACAGCCTGGGAGAAAGTCTCTTAATGTAACATACAAGCTTCCTTTTCTACATCAATACAACGCCCATGGCATATCCGCTAGCATATGTTTCAATTTCAAAAGGCTTCTGAAGGGTTGTTAAGGCTAACATTGGTGTTGTGTTGATATTCTCTTTCAGTGCATCAAAGTATTTCTGTTGTTTTCCTCCCCACTGAATGGCTTGCTTCACACTTGTCAATGTGTGTAAGGGGGCTGCAATAATAGAGAAGTTCACAATGAACCTTCTCCAACACTGTACCGCACCCAAAAAACTTTAGACCTCTTTAACATTTGTGGGCTCAGGCCACTTCATAATTGCATCTACGTTAGAGAGATCTATTTTCAATTGCCCATTACCGACCATGTCACCTAAATAAACTAGAAAGGTCTTCCCAAACTCACACTTTGACAGCTTTACATACAGTTTTTATTTTTTCAGAACATCAAGCACTTTCTTCACATGATATACATGTTCATCCCATGTCCTACTATACACAAGAATATCATTCAGATATACAAGAACAAAATTATCAAGAAAAGGCCTAAACAGATCATTCATTTCCCTCACAAATGTTGTTGAAGCATTGCACAATCTGAATGGCATCACCATCCATTCGAACAACCCCTGTTTATTTTTTTAATGCAGTCTTCCAAATTTCTTGTTCTACAACTCTAACCTGGTGATATCCACTACGAAAATCCAGTTTGTTAAATAGACAACGTTTTTCAATTGATCTAATAATTCATCAATGTGAGCGAGAGGGTATCGATTCTTCACCGTAATTTTCTTTAGCGCCCTATAGTCTACGTACATTCTCCATGTGTCATCTTTCTTTGGCACCAACACGATTGGTGAGCTGCACGAAGAAGAACTCAATTTGATGACCCCTTGATTTAGCAAAGCCTACACATGTTTCTTGATCTCCTCCATCTCGATAGAAGCCATCATGTATGTGCCAACATTCGGTAAAGGAGAATCCTATTGTAAATGGATCTCATGTTGGATTTCTTGTTTTTGGGGAAATCCTCTCAATTCCTGAAATAATCCATCGTAGTCAAATAATTTCAAACAATTTTTTCTTATGATCAGGATCACAACCTTCAAAAGTGTAAGTCGTCTCAGCCTGTTTCACTCTCACTACCATGAGCATGCACCCTTTATTGGAATTAACCAGTGGTTTAATTTGTCCTACACTAAAAAGGCTAGCACTAACTTTTGTATGATGAGCTCTGACTATATATTCTACCCCATCCTCTGTGAGGTGGTATTTATTTCCGTGCTGAAAGAAAATTGCCTTTCTATCATATAAATATGAACTTCCCAAGATAATTCCACAAATGTCCAAAGGCACAACATCTAACTCTACCTCATCAACTAATTTGGAAGCAATAACAAATCTGGACCTACACTGCTTGGTGACTTGTAATTTTGCTTTATCACTTACCCAACCAAGTGGGTATGGACTCAGATGAGGCTTAGTTTCAAGGCCTAACTTTTTTCACTAAGGACTCTGAGATTAAATTTGGCTGGGAGCCTGAATCAAACAGATTTTCCACCTTTGTGTGTTTTATAATAACTCTAATATGGAATAGTTCAATTATATTTCGCTCATTACTTACAGGCTCATTCAAATAACTAGTACTTGCAATTGAATCAAAACTATTATTAACAGAAGGAGTACCTTTTGCACCCATGACTATGACCAATATCTCATTGTCAGAATCTGATCCAAGGTCCTCCTACATTGTTGCCACTATCTTCTACTTGCCCTTTTCACTGAATCTCTTTGGTCTCAACTCCAGATGTAGCTTCCAGCAGTGGTCCTCGTCATGACCTTCTCCCTTGCAATGTGTACAAGATGATGTTGCTCCATGTTTTTTCTTGGTTGTGACAGTCTTCTTAGCCTTCCCCTTGCCTTTTTTTCTAGAATTTTCCATGCTGAGGGTTGAACAGTGTTTTCTTGGCTTGACCATCTCTGTCATTCTTGCCTCATATTTAAAAATGAATCACCTTTACATTGTCCACATCAATTGTAGTAGGTAGAGTAGTCCACACAAGGGTGACGGTCATTAAAACCAAAAAAAACAAAAGAATGGTATGTCTAATGTCTGGTGGATTCGTCCACACGGATGAGACAAAAGTGATAAAGAATACAAAACATATTCAACAATGTAAGTACTAAAATAACCAAAGTATCTCAACTATCTTAATATAGGTGAAGCAAACATGCATTACAAACATTTAAAGAATACTCTTACAAATGGATACAAAACATGTGTGAAAACGTGCTAGCCTGACATAGGCTTCTGAATTAAGCAAAAGTTCCAAGACACATATGTACACCATATATCACTAGCCCCAGTAGTGGGACGTTGGAACCACTCCTCACTCCTAAAAGAATAGACTATAGACTATCAAGGCTATGTGGGAGGAGCCAAAGTGAAAATTTTTTTGCTCATACAATGAGGGGGTATATATAACTAAAGGGGATACATGACCCTTGTGACTCTTCAACTTCCCTCATGATTGTTTGACTTCCTATGACTTTTTGACTTACATGAATCTTCAACTTCATATGTGCGTCTCTTGGATTTTCACATTACATTACATTTTATTACAAGTAGTATGGCCCATAGTATTGATTTGGTTGAGACAAATCATGACACAACTTGACATGACATTATTGACATGTACTGGCTGACTATGGTGTTTGTGACGAGATATTATGTTGTTGAGTGATGGGTGTGCTCTCGGTGTATCATGTTTTCACTTTTGCATGGCAATGTGTGTGGGGTCTTCGATGGTCTTGGTCTTTGCTTGATGGTTCAGAAACATGTATCCCTTTCGCTTCCTACTCCATGTGCTTGGTACCTTCGTTCAACTGTGAGAAAGTCTTCTAACATGCGCTCCTTCTCCATCTCATTCATTGTCGTGCCATGTTTCATCAATATACATGTTCCTGCAATCACTCATGACAAGACAAAACTTAATCTAAAAAATTCCTAGTTTAGCATGATGCATTGTTTTCCGTTTTGGGTGCAAGTGACCAAGAGGGAGGATAAGGCATTGAAACTACACAGAAAACAGCTCAGGTTGGGATGAGAGGCTACAAAGCACTATCGAGAAAAACTAGGTAGATGTCACTGGGAGGCAGATTTGTGCAATCTAGGACAACAATGACAGTTGAAAGGTAAACCCAGCTGGGTAGAACTATGCAATTCCTAGGAGGAAGTCAAGGCAAGGTGTTGGGAGGAACTATTAGTAAATTCTTTGTAGTTTTCAGGATGAGGATTGGGCAGGTCATCCGAGGGTCCAGCTAGGAATCTCCGTAGTTTCTCCAAAGAAGACATAGTGGCCAGCAGGAGGCACTGGTAGACATTTATGCACAATTTTCCAAAGCAAGGTTGGATTGGGCTGTAGGGAGATGTTGGTCATAACTGTGCAGTTTTGAGGGAGAGTGTCGGACAGGAAGCAGGGGCTTTCCCAACACATGTGCACAGTTTCTAGTATGAGTGTAGAGCGGAGCAGTAGGGAGAGTGTCAGTCAAAACTATGCAATTTCCAGGGATAGAGTAGAGCAAGCTAACAAGGAGGTATGCTAGTCAGATCTATGCAATTTCTTGGAACAGTGCAGTGCCAGGCAGTAGAGGCCTGACTAACATGACTGCGTAGTTTATGCAAGTAGTTGGGCATGTCTATGTAGTTTTGGAGAGTAGTGCAACCTAAGGTCACAATGCAATTAAGGTTTCTAGTATACCAGAGGGAGACTTGATGAGTGATCTTGTGGGAAGAAAAAATTGGATCGGACTTGGGGACAACTTTTGCATAGTTCTGGGAGACAGTCAGCTTGCGCACTTCTAGGATTATGTAGTGCAGGCTGCCCTAGAGGACAACCTCAAGCTCTATGTAGTTATGGGTAGAAGAGCAGGGTCACTGAAATTTGGTACTGTGCAGTGTCGCTTAATCGGGGTTCGGTTGAAAGGGGGTTTTCTAATCAAAATATTTTCATGAAAAATGGCTAAGTGTGAGAGCAGGTGAACTTGTGCATACATGACATTGTGATCATAGACTTAACATGAATCAATGACAAGACACCTCAAACCAACAAGACAGACTTGTGCTCAGTGAGACGCCCTTAAAGGTTAAGAGTGACAAGTGCAATATTTGTGATACATCTTCAAACAATTATGATGACACTTGCATGACAATGCTTGCAACTTTGTGTGTGAGTACGATCGTTGTTCACAGAGTGAAAAAAACTCATGCACACAAACACAAACCTTCAAAATTCCCAGAACAATATCACAAGCATGACATAGCAATCAACATGCCAAAAGATGACCATGGTCCATCAAGCAAAAAGGGTGTAAAGACTCAGCAATATCTCATGGAATGAGCCCGAGTATTTGCAACCATCAAGGGAAAAAACCAAGGAAGGTTCCAAAATTTGGATGCAGGCCAAAATTTTGGAGGGTGTTGCTACCGCTACAACACACTCCCTCTCAACTAGGGATAATTCCACCTTCATCAAGGCATGTGTATCCTATCATCAAATCATATCCAATATCAAGTATCTCATCATTACTTATCATCATTTCTCATCTTGATTCTTCTCTTGCTACTTCCTACTTATCTCTTGATTTTCCTTACACATATGTTGAAAATTCTCAAATCTAAAAGAAGAATAATTTGACATCGGAGGGGAGCTCAATATACCACCCTTTATCCATCGAGGAGCCACTACTAGCACCCGAAATCTTTGCCAACAGGGATCCCAATGCTACCACCTAGGAAACATCAATGGGGAGCCAAAATTATGACGCGCAACAACATCAAAGATTTTATCTCAATCCGAAACAACATCTAGGAGCTTAATCTCAACCTAGAATCTCATTGGGAGCTAAACATCTACAACCCCATATTGAGTAATAAGTGATATAAGGGAGCACATCTCAACCCATCCTATTGCCTACCGATCTTCCCAACAATGAACCTCAAGAGTCATGTGGTAGAACACCTACATCATAATCAGATCTTGGGATAGATACCATACTTACCAAAAGGAAAGGATCACATGCCCTAAGCCTCCTCAACCTATTGGCCAAACAGGTAGGGGAAATCCCACCAAGCCTAGCTTGTGGTTATGATGCCAACTAGGGTATACTCTGTAAAGACCAAGATAAGGGAGAAACATCTCCAACCTTATGGGTAACAAATAGGGGTGATACCCTATTGTCCAGATATCCCTCAAACCCAAGATCCCTCCATCTCAATTCCACGCCCTGGGAGCTCAAACGGGGGGGGGCGAAGAGTTGGCTCAATGTCTTCAACCAGTGATGATCTATATAGATCAAATACATCAGTGTGCTCATATTTTTGTAATCATCACGACTCAATAGTAGCATTCTCTTGTTCATACAGGTCATCAAATATCATATCAGAACAAATATATATTATATATATATTATATATATAGATCACAAAAACGATACCATATTCATCCTCCCTCTCACAAAGGTAGCAACCATAAGCCTAAGCTTATCTCATAGAGCAGAATTGTCTCAATATATAAAGGCCTCGTAGTCCTAGATATATATGGAATTCTCTTCCATTCATTTCCTACTCTTTTTCATTGCAATGTATCCGTGTCATATCTAGAACCTACTCAAACATCTCTCTAAAGAGATTCTTCATCCTACCTCACAGCTAGCCATGCTAGCAACATCGTACTCAACCTTGATTATGTTTAAAGCTACGGAATTCTCATCCAAAACATCATGGAAGATCTCATACTAAGGCAACACCCAAATGTTCATATATCATCAACAAAGATCCCAAACAACATAAGTACATCCATGTAGAAACATATCACAGGAAGAATGTCTCAAACCAAAAATAGACAATGCCATGCAAATATCTTGAAGTGAGCTTTACAGTAACTCAATGTGAATGAAGCTACTCAATCATGCATTGACTCATAATATATGGACAGTTGTTTAATGGAACATAAATGCTTCAATAAACTATCAATTTCCAAGTTAGGTTCAACAATATCTTTTCATAACTTCTCCAAATTTGATTAGAGTGTCCAAGGATTTTCATTTCCACTTTCTTTAATATCTTTACTATATCTTATATATTATATATATATATATTATATTAATATTATATAATATATTCCAACTTTAGGACGTAATACAACATTCCATGATTCTTCATTTCAAACTTTAGAGGCCATCTCCCTCTTACTTTGATCATCAAAGGCTCATTTTCTATCAAGAATAGATCATCAATATACAAAATCAAAGTCATGCCTTGAACCACTTTTGAAGTAGAGATTTGGATAAACACATCATCCTGGCTTTACCAGATAATTGTTAATGTGGACATATCAGGATCGAGGAGCTCGCTTCATACAATTATTTTTGCAAACATAACACTTGACCAAAGCAATATGCTTAGCCTTACACAAATCAATGTTGTGCAATCAAATAAAATAATTCATCTTATAAAAGCTTAAATGCTAGATCAAAACTAATATCAAACTCATCAATATCACTTTAACAAATTATTTGGACCAATTGACCAGTAGAGCTCATATCCAAATGTAAAGTAAATATATATGAACATGGCATCAAACTTTCATCGAAAGTTAGAGTCTCGTGATTAGGGCAGTAGACAGGTGTAACATCATACTTCAAGGATCATGAACACAATAGTACTTTCATCAAGTTAGGTTATTCAATTTTACCATATGTCATAATTACTAAACTCATCAAAACTTAACCATGGTCAAAAAAAGATCTTGAATATAAATACTTGTATCATCATGGTTACCATGCTGATCACATTCATTAGTAATAAAATCAAATTGCCATATGAAAAAAATAGTGAGCTAGCCTTCTTATAATATCCATCATGTCTAAGATGTGAGATGCTTTTCCAAATGTCAAGTATACCAATATATCAAAAATCAATGTTTCTAAGTAGCTTTATCATGAATTAATAGAATGTAAGAAACTTGTCCAATACCAAGTGCACCATCTCATCATAAGTACCATGAATCAAATTTACTTTCATATACATACATGATCCATTTGTGAAGGTGATACACTCATCATATATTAGGGCTTACCTTGCCATCCAATATTACAGTTGAGACATAACATTGAAACAATACACCATACATACTTTGTAGTATTCAGATACTTGTGCACCTTCTTATTTTATATTGGCACTGGGAGAAATTTGTCAACCTCTTTGTCATGGACAACTGTAACTCTTATCTTATTGCACTAGACATATTTTCCTGAATCACAGATCATCCTCAACAAGGATCCACTTATCACATCTCATCAAGAGGTTAGAGGTATCCAGAAACTCACATATACATGCAAGAAGTATAAGTAATAATCAAAACAATAATTTGATCAATAAGTCTAAGAAACATTAAAGACATAAAGCATCACCACAAATCAAAAAATACTTATCTTCCATGAGAGGTGGCCATCTCCTTCTTGAACCAGCCTTCAAGAGTCATCAATGTCCATTGTCCTTCAATATTTCTACCAACTTTATCAGCAACTAGGCCTAATAGAGAATATCCCATCTAGGGATTAATCAAATATGTCACAAGTTCTCTAGTATATTCGCTTGGACCATGCTAGGGTTTCTAGATTTCATATCTCAATTCTTTTCCATAATCCAGGGTTTCTCTCAAACGTTATAATATCCATCAAACCCTGATACGCAAATTGCCTAGGGTTTCCTTCAAACCCTAGTATTTTTTTAGGTCTCCTCCATCCTCTCTTTCTTCCATTAATGGTGTCATTATAGGGGTGATCTCCATGACATTTATTTAGCCTAGCTCTAATACGATGTTAATTTTTATTAGGTAATATTGTTCTTTTCTTTGATAATTGTATTTATTCATTTACATAATAAATTCGCCACATAACATTATTCATATTTACATCAGTATTTAACAACATATGAAACTATGTAGGAATAACAATATCATCATCATTAATGTAGCAGAAAATAAAGGAACAATAGAAGAAAATAATTCACATATAGAGACACCGAGATTGGTTGGAAACCAGGGAAAACCCCACTATGGGGAAAACCCTTCCATATTCTTCTTCTTATTAGATTGTCATTGAATGATTCATAAAAAGAGAGTACAATGATCCATAGCTTCATCCATACAACTATCCAGTAAAAATCAACTAAATAATATCCATGAGATGAACCCAACAATGCTCATACACAAAATCATTGATTCAGAAGCTTGTAATGAACTATCATTGTTTTCGGTCAACTATTCAACACTGCGGTCAACGTACGAAAATTTCAATCAACAAACAAAATGAAACTTTAGGTTTGATTCATAAGGAGGAAGTCGGCATGCAAGTGACTAGGAGCTTTCATTTTTTCCCTTGAGCCTGCAAGAAAATGACCAATTGAATATGTCCTTTGGTAATCTTGTGACTGAGAAACAAAACCCTAGAAAAATACACACAGGCTTCAAACCCCGCAATTTCACCTTCGAGCGAACCCATTTCTCCACAAACCTACCTCAGACCTCTGTGAGCCAAAAGGAAGAAAGAGAATAGAAGAATGATCCATGATGTTGTTAAAATGAGGTAGAGGCCACTTGTATTTATATCCTCCCAAGGATGTCCAATTTTCTTTAGGGTCGACCTAATCAAATATGCACATGTGGGCTCATAATTCAAAAATAAACTTTCCCTTGTCCAAATTTGATGATATATAGGACGATTTTGGTCCTCTTGAACAATGAAATCATAATATCCATCAAATGAACTATAAAAAGTGGAATTTTTCCCTAGTTTCTTATTTTAACACCATAGTGAAAACATTCTTTCATACTTGAGCTAAGGCTCCTCTAATATATTTCTTCTTTGCATTGTCACTCTAGAATAATGTGACCCTTTAGTACTATTGTCTCATACTTAAAATCAGCTCCAATTAGGCTCAATTTTTTCTTGCAATAGGACAAAACACTCTGCGGCTTGTTCATGGAGATTAGCCAACTCAACATAGAAAAATTACCTTCTAGACATGTCCAACACCTTGTTCAACCTTGGCCCAATCAAATCAATAGATATGCACAGAACTTGTCCCTCTCCTTACCTTAGATTAGTTCCAATGGTTGTTGTTAGACAGATCTCTTAGAATTTTTCTCTCTATGAAGAATTTTCCCTAAGATAGGGCTCGTAAACGTTTTTTATTCAAACCCCTTTAACAGCTCCCTTACCTCCTTGCATTCAATCACCATGAGGATTTGTCTTGATGCATATTTAATTCCATTATTCACGGGCTTAGATTATAATTTTGCTACCTCCTTTATGGCACGTTTCCATCTATAGGTGTGCCCTAAACTCAACATTTAATACTCCTTGAAGCTAAGAGAAACCCTTCGTACAAACTGATCTGATTCTCACCCTATGAGTGACCTCAGTTGAAGATTTAATAAACAAAGGTATTACAGACTCATGTGCTAGTGTGTGTTCTGTGTTATTGAAACAACGGATCGACCAGATTGCCAATACACAGACATTTTGAATGGAAAGAGAGTAGAGAAATACATTAAGCAATACTAGACACAAACAATTTTTTAATAAGGAGTTCACCCTAGTCTCCAGGGCTACGTCTCCGGTCTAGCTTCAGTGGTGGCCTTGTTTTATTGTGTCTTTAAGCAGATAATTACAAATGCAGGGACCCAATATGAGTTCTCCTGAAGCAGATTTTGCTTGGCAGGGTGGTTCTTGGATTCCCCAAGCCACTTGGAGTACACAGACTCTTATTCTTCCTACCAGCTCTGCGACTCTCGGTCTACAGTGGAAAAAGCCAACTGTGATGCTCAATCCAGACAGATTCCTCTATGGGAAGGCTTGATTCTTCAAGCTCTTTGGTGCTTGATGCTGCCTGTGGTCAGCTCGGCCCTATGTCTCCTCTGCTTGGCTTTACTGCTCTCTATGCTCAATCCTCCTCTCAGGGTTCACTGTTCACTATCTATCTTGGTTGCTCAGACTCTTCAATCTGAATCTCTCTTCTGATCCCCCATTAACTGTCTCTCTTCACGGCTTTAGCCATTTGACCTCCGTGTCTATTCGTTTCCTCTCCTTCCTGCGTTGATTCGCCTATCGCTTGTGTGCTTGGAATTCCCTGTTCAGTGTCAGCAATGCTCAGGAAGTAGCCACGTGTCTCCATCGGAACTGTGCCAGCCCGCTTGTTGATTCGTTGCTTTCTCCACCGTGGTAGTCAACGGATTCCAAATCCTCTTAAATCGCGGCTTAATCCCCTACCAATTCCGCTTGTCTATCGGATGCAATCTCAACCGTCCGATCTGGGCTCCTCCAGATCCAACGTCATTCACACGTTGAGCACGGTTGACTTGCTCGACCGATAACGCGCGATTGCGGCGATTTTTCTCTCTCCTCCACTACCACGCGTCAATCGCTAATTGTGATCGCTCCACTTTCTCCAAAACTGGTTACCATTCAAGGGCATCCTGATCAAACCGCCGGTTTCTAGGCCGTGGGTCCCACCATCATACGTTGGTGCTTTTTACCTTTTTCCACCCGTGGTCCCCTAGCTCCCAACGTCACCAAGCGCTTAAGCTCTACCATTTCGGCCCTGTTTACCCAGCGATGCGCATTAGCGCTAAGCACTAACATGCATCGAAAACCAGCGCCTTTTCCCGATTCGGGGCTCCCAGGGGCTATTTTGACCTCCTGCGTAGTCTCCATGGGCCTCGATCAGCGTGCTTTGACCGAGGTCCTCGTCGTTCCACGGCGGTGGCCATGGCCACTAGTTCAGGGTGTTTTCAACTGTGGTTTGAATTCTTCAATAATTTTTTCGACCTGTTCTAGTCACGATTCTATGGCAGTCGTTTATGGATCCAATTCGGATCACGACCTCCCAACTGAAAAGCTTTTGGACCACCAAAAGTTTGTTTTCTTCAAGCATCGACTAAGTAAGGAAACTTTTGTCTCACTTGTCCAATCGCAATCCACTTCGCACTGCTCGACTTCAAACCTTTAAGCCCAATTCTGAGGTATTCCACCTGTCCACTACGCATCGTCCTTACCTTCCTGTCCAGCAGTGTATCTTCCTGCAACTCATTAAGATAATCCAGTAGTAGGTCATCAACAGAAGGAAATTGACTCTGCTCTTCAAGGTCTTCAATCATTGAAGGTTCAAATAACCTCAAACAATCTGCGTTCACGACTGAGTAGATGTGCATGTAAGCTGGCAGATCAAGGCGAAAATCATTCTCACCAATCTTCTCAAGTATCTTGAAGGGTCCATACCTAATAGGTTTTAGCTTTTTACCTTCACCTTTCATCCTGTCCTTGCTGATATACAGCCAGACTTGGTCTCCAACTTGAAAACTATGCTCCATTCGATGCTTATCATTCCTAGCCTTGTACTTGGCCTAGCTCTTTTGTAGTTGTTCCTGTACTACCTGGTGGATCTCATGGATCTGTTCAACGAACCTAGTTGCTTTGTCCACATCACTGTGTCCATCAACCATGGTATCCTTACCAAAGACAAAATCCAAGGGAGACCTTGGGATGAAACCAAAGTAGGTCTCAAAAGGAGATCTTTGTGTATAAGAGTGTTTGGCTCTATTGTAAGCATGTTGCACATAGCACAAGTGCTCATCCCAAAGCTTAGGATGCTTGGTGCAATATCCTCTCAGTAACTGAATCACTGTCCTATTAACTACTTCTGTTTGGCCATCTGTTTGTGGATGAAAAGTTGTGCTTTTCTTTAATTTGGTGTCCATTAGTTCCCACAGACTTGACCAAAACTTCCCCACAAATCGGGTGTCTCGATCAGATATAATAGAAGTGGGTAATCGAAAATGAACCCATACATGTTCAAAGAACAATTTTGAAGTTTGTTCAGTTGTAATATGTTTACTACAGGGTATCAAAATACACATTTTGTTGAACCTATCCACAACAACATATAGATAGTCATGACGTTTCCTAGATTTAGGCAGTCCTCCCACGAAATCCATGGAAATGCTTTCCCAAGGGTGAGAAGGAACTGGAAAGGGAGTGTATAAGCCTAGTTTTCTGTTGCTGGGCTTGCTTTTAGCACACATAGCACACCCCTTTACATATCTAGAAACTGTCTCACTCATTCTCAGCCAATAGCAGAACCTTTGCAGTTGTGCAACTGTTTTACTTACCCCAAAATAACCTGATAGCAGAGAAGTGTGTGCTTCCCTAATTATCTTTGCTCTCTCATTTTGTGGAATGCAGAGTTTCCCATAATGATATAAGAGTCAGTGCTTCACATGATAGTCCAATTCATCTACTCTTTTGCCTTTACTCAAGGTTGCATATACATCTTTGAAGTCCATATCCTGAGCATATTGTTCTATGTAGCTTTCATGCAGCATAGAGTGATGCTTAAGTATGGTAGATGCATTTATAATGGGTCTAGATAACATATCTGTAACTTTGTTATGTATGCCCTTTTTATATCTGATGACTAAATGAAATTGTTGTAGAAAACCCATCCATCTATAATGTATTGATTATTGCAACTTAGTTTGGGAGTGTAGATATTGAAGTGGTTGATGATCAGTGTGTATTACTGTCTCTTTGCCCATTAAGTAATGTTTCCACTTTTTCACACTCTGAACTGAGGCATACAATTCTTTATCATAAGTAGGATAGTTAACTACTGCAGGATTAAAAGTATCAGAATGATAACATATGGGTTTAATGTGTTGTGTCAACACTGCTCCCATGGCATAGTCACTGGCATCAGTTGGGATCTCGAATGGTCGTTGTAGATCTGGCAGTGTTAGTACAGGTATTGTACTAATTTTTTCTTTCAAGGTGTCGAAGGATTTCTGCTATTTTCCTCCCCACTGAAACACCTTGTTCAATCCTGTCAAAGCATGTAAGGGAGCTGCAATTGAGGAAAAATTTGAAATGAACTTCCTCCAATATTGTGCTGCTCCTAAGAAGCTTCTCACTTCTGTAGCAGACTTGGGCTTAGGCAAGTTTACGATGACTACCACTTTAGAGGGATCTATTTTCAATTCACCTCCCCCTACTATATGACCCAAATAATTAAGAGAGGTTTTGCCAAATTCACATTTAGAGAGTTTAACATAAAGTTTTTCTCTTTTCAAAACATCTAATGTTTTCTTAACATGCTTTGAATTTTCTTCCCACGTTTTATTGAAAATCGGAATGTCATCCAGATACACAATAACAAAATCATCAAGAAAAGGTCTAAGTACATCATTCATTAATCTCATGAAAGTAGCAGGGGCATTGGTCAAGCCAAAAGGTATAACCAGCCATTCATAGAATCCATACTTTGTTTTGAAAGAAGTCTTCCATGCATCTTGCTCTGCAACTCTGACCTGATGGTATCCATTGTGCAAATCTAGCTTGGTGAAATAAACAGCTTCCTTCAATTGATCTAAAAGATCATTTATGCGAGGAAGGGGATAACGATTTTTTATTATTATCTTATTTAGTGCTCGGTAATCAATGCACATTCTCCATGAGTCATCTTTCTTTCTCACCAAAACAATTGGTGACCCACATGGTGATGTGCTAGGTCTTATGAACCCTTTCTCGAGCAACTCCTGCACCTGCTTCTTGATTTCAGCATTCTCTAAAGCAAAAAACTTGTACATCCCAATGTTAGGCAAAGGAACATCTTGCTGCAAAATAATATCATGTATTATTCCCTTTTTGGGTGGTAGACCTTTAGGTTCTTGAAATAAGACAGCATACTCTGAAACAATCTTTTCTATATCAGTTTGTTGATCAGCATTACAGCCTTCAAATATTTTTGTCTTATCAGGTGTCTTTTCCTTTACAACCATCAGTAAGAACTGTTTGCATGAATTTATCATTCTTTTCATCTGTCCTGAGTTTATGAGAGTGTAATTATTCTTAAGCTTGTGAGCTCTTACAAAGTATTCGATTCCATCTTTGACAAGTAGATACTTGTGCTCATCTCTATAGAAAATAGCTTTTCTATCATACAAGTAAGGACTTCCTAAAACAATTCCACATATATCCAAAGGAATTACATCTAACTCAACCTCATCTACAAATGCTGACCCAAAAGAAACTTGAGTTTGCACTGTCTAGTCACTTGTAGTTGTGCTTTATCATTCAACCATCCTAATGGGTATGGTTTCTTATGAGGTGTAGTTGTTAATCCCAATTTCTTTACAATTGCTTCAGAAATTAGATTTACTTGTGAGCCACTATCAAACAAAGTATCAATCTTTTGATTCTTGGAAACAACTCGAATATGGAAAAGCTCATGCCTTTTTCTCTCATGTTCTTCATCAATAACAAATTGAGCAGAATTACTAGTAGATGCTTCAGAATTCTTACCTTTTATACCTGTGGCTGCAATGATTGTTTCATCTCCCGATTCTGACCCAAAATCTTTCTGAATAGCTGTAGCAGTCTTCTTCTTCTTTCCCTCGGACTTCTTAGGCCTCAGCTCTGGATGCAGAATCCAATAGTGCTCATCATCATGCCCCTCCTTTTTACAGTGAGTGCATGAAGCTTT